>JAOWBW010000029.1:189671-256355 GCA_026119855.1 Campanula takesimana | reverse complement strand
TGTGGGCTTGCCTCCGCAAGGTACATTAAATTGAATGGTTCCTATACGTTTAAAATGGTTTGACTTAATTAGCGTCAAAACAGTTTTGGCCTAGGCAAAGATGAGATTAAACATGCTTTTGAAATTGGATTTCTCAAAGAATCTCATAAAAGATCTAAGAATCATATGGATATGATTGACATGATTGTCTACCTAATTAATTTAGTTTTGAGCGGTCCGCCTCCGTGGACTCAAAAGTAAATTAAAGTTGGATCTTACCCAATTAAATTATATTATACATTGGATGTATATGAAGGTTATATAATTTAGTGGAAGTATTTTGTTTGAAAAATACATATTTATTTCTTTAATGAAACTGGTACTTATTAAATTTGGAAATTTTGCATATTTGTAGACAATGACTACTAACACTCAATCAATTTCGTTGCGATCGATCCTTGAGAAGGATAGCTCCAAGAGAATGGTACTAATTTATGGATTGGATCCGTAGCCTAAGAATTGTTCTAAGGCAAGAAGATAAGTTGTACATTCTCGATGGGCCTCTTCCTGCTGAACCAGAACCTACTGCCCCTAGGGCAGAAAGACATTTACAAGAAACATCGTATTGATGTTCTAGAGATGTAAGCTGTCTCATGCTTGCTACCATGTGCTCAAAACTCCAACAAAGTTTGGAACATTTGGAAGCCTATGAGATAGGCGTGGAGTTAAGACCATGTTTCAAGAGCAAGCTAGGCAAGAGAGTACAAGACCATTGTTCATTCACTTCTTGCAAGATGAATGAAGGGCAACATTGAGTCCTCACATGCTAAAAAATGAAAGGTTATGTAGAGCACCTTGAGAACTTGGCTATCCAATCCCATTGGAGTTAGCCACGGATCTCATTCTTAATTCATTGCCTAAAAGTTATAATCAGTTTGTGATGAATTATAACATGCATGGAATGGATAAGAATCTCTCCGAGTTGCATGGGATGCTTAAAACTGCGGAGATGAAGATTTGTGGAGAAGGTTCCTGTGCTCTTGGTTCATGATGGGAAGAAGGCTGGTGCCAAAGGAAGGGTAAGAAAGTTGTCAAACCAAGATAAGCAAGGCAAAGGTTGCCAAGGCTTCTGAGGCAAAACCGTATTCGCGATACATCGATTGGATGCAATCTGTTTCCATTGTCAAAATTGGTCATTGGAAACGTAATTGCAAGGCTTTCTTGGAAGAGCAAAAGAAGAAAAGAGCAGCAAGGCTGCGTCGACTTCAGGTATCTATATGATAGATATTCTCCTTTCTACCACTGATTCTTGGGTATTGGATACCGGATTGGTTCTCACATGTATATGAAGGTTATATAATTTAGTGGAAGTATTTGTTTGAAAAATACATTATTTATTTCTTTAATGAAACTGGTACTTATTAAATCTTGGAAATTTTGCATATTTGTAGACAATGACTATAACACTCAATCAATTTCATTGCGATCGATCCTTGAGAAGGATAAGCTCCAAGAGAATGGTACGAACTTTATGGATTGGATCCGTAGCCTAAGAATTGTTCTAAGGCAAGAAGATAAGTTGTACATTCTCGATGGGCCTCTTCCTGCTGAACCAGAAACCTACTGCCCTAGGGCAGAAAGAGACATTTACAAGAAACATCGTAATGATTCTAGAGATGTAAGTTGTCTCATGCTTGCTACCATGTGCTCAAAACTCCAACAAAGTTTGGAACATTTGGAAGCCTATGGATAGGCATGGAGTTAAAAGCCATGTTTCAAGAGCAAGCTAGGCAAGAGAGGTACAAGACCATTGTTGCATTCACCTCTTGCAAGATGAATGAAGGGCAACAAGTGAGTCCTCACATGCTAAAAATGAAAAATTATGTAGAGCACCTGGAGAAACTTGGTTATCCAATCCCATTGGAGTTAGCCATGGATCTCATTCTTAATTCATTTCCTAAAATTTATAATCAGTTTGTGATGAATTATAACATGCATGGAATGGATAAGAATCTATCCGAGTTGCATGGGATGCTTAAAACTGCGGAGATGAATATTTTGGAGAAAGGTCTCCTGTGCTCTTTATTCATGATGGAAAGAAGGCACTTCGATCAGATCGAGGTGGAGAATACTTGAGTCATGAATTTGACGATCATCTAAAGAATTGTGGAATAGTTTCAAAATTGACTCCACCCGGAACACCACACTGGAATGGTGTGTCCGAGAGGAGAAATGGACTTGTTAGACATGGTTCGATCAATGATGAGTCAAGTTGATCTTCCAATATCCTTTGGGGTTACGCTCTAGAAACCGCTGTATTCACACTAAATCGTGTTCCAACTAAATCGGTTCAAAAAGACTCCATATGAGATGTGGAGCGGAAAGAAACTTGTTTATCTTTCATGAAGATTTGGGGCTGCGAAGCCTTTGTCAAAAGACTTGTCTCTGACAAAACTTGCACATAAATCTGACAAATGTATTTGCGGGATATCCAAGGAAACTAGAGGATATACTTTTACAACCGTGAGGACAACAAAGTTTTTATTGCCCGAACTGGTGTCTTTCTAGAGAAAGAGTTTCTCTCCAAGATCAGTGGGGAGTAAAAAAAATAAATCTTGAAGAGATTCGAGACCCAGAAAATGACATTGAACCAATAGTGCAACAAGAACAAGAACCACAAGGAGTTGTGGAACCTGTTCAAAATACACAAGCAACTCGCAGATCTAGTAGTTACGATCCGAGCCCGAGAGATATGGATTTCTCGTAATGGATAGTAATGAGGTAGAAATCATTGAGAATGATGAACCGACAACCTACCAAGAGGCGATGTCTTCTCCTGATTCGGATAAGTGGTTGTGGAGCCATGGAATCTGAATTTCAATCCATGCAAGACAATCAAGTTTGGAACTTGATTGATGTGCCCGAAGGTGTAAAAACCATAGGATGCAAATGGGTCTTCAAAAGAAGACTGACATGGATGGGAAGGTGCATACTTACAAAGCTAGGCTTATAGCGAAAGGTTATAGGCAAGTTCATGGTATTGACTATGATGAAACCTTTTCACTCGTAGCAATGATCAAGTCTATAAGAATTCTGCTTGCTATTGCCGCATATCATGACTATGAAATATGGCAATGGATGTCAAAACCGCTTTCCTAAATGGAAAACTACAAGAGGATGTGTATATAACACAACCGGGAGGTTTTGAAAAAAATTCTAAGGTATGCAAATTGCAGAGATCTATCTATAGATTGAAGCAAGCTTCAAGGAGTTGGAATCTCCGTTTTGATGAATCGGTCAAAGAGTTTGGTTCATCAAGAACGAAGATGAACCTTGTGTATACAAGAAGATTAGTGGGAGCATAGTGCTATTCCTTATTTTATACGTGGATGACATATTACTCATTGGAAACGATATTCCTACACTTCAGTCCGGGAAGACTTGGTTAGGAAAATGCTTCGCAATGAAAGATATGGGTGAAGCCGCATTTATACTTGGCATTAAGATCTATAGAGATTGATCAAGGAGGCTACTTGGTTTAAGCCAAAGTACATACATTGACAAGGTCATTACAAGATTCCGTATGGAAAATTCTAAAAGACGAACCTTACCAGTGTTACATGGAATTTCTCTAACCAAGACTCAATGTCGTAAGACAAAAGATGAGCGTGAGAAAATGAATGATGTTCCATATGCTTCGGCAATTGGGTCCATCATGTATGCCATGATTTGTACTAGGCCGGATGTATCTTATGCTTTAAGCATGACAAGTAGATACCAATCCGACCCGGTGAAAATCACTAGATGGCTGTAAAAGCGATTCTTAAGTACTTGAGAAGAACTAAAGATTCGTTTTTGGTCTATGGAGGAATGGAAGATGATCTCGTGGTAAATGCTTACACGGATGCAAGCTTCCAAACCGACAAAGATGATAGTCGATCGCAATCGGGTTTTGTGTTTATGTTAAATGGTGGAGCTGTAAGCTGGAAGAGTTCCAAGCAGAGTACAACGCTGATTCTACAACGGAAGCTGAGTATATTGCTGTATCGATGCTGCAAAGGAAGCTGTTTGGATTAAGAAGTTCATTACTGAACTTGAAGTGGTTCCTAGTATTGCTAATCCAATAGACCTTTATTGCGATAATAATGGTTCTATTGCTCAAGCAAAAGAACCGAGAGTACATCAGAAATCCAAACAAATACTTAGGCGTTTTCATATCATTCGAGAAATCATTGATAGGGGAGACGTAAATATATGCAGAGTACCTACTGATGACAATGTTGCGGACCCGCTAACAAAGGGACTTCCACAAGCTAAACATGAAGGTCATGTTAGGTCCATGGGTATTAGATACATGGGAGATTGGGCCTAGGGCAAGTGGGAGATTGTTGGTAGTGGTGCCCTAGGCACGTTTAATAAACGTTGTAATTGTTATCATTTATTTCATATCAATAAAGAGATGTTTTGATTATTATTGTTGTTCATGTTTACTTATAATAATCTCCGTCCTTAGTACTTATTAAGCACTAGTATAAAGGATAAATGATCATGAGATGATCATGTTAGATTTATGGGTACTTGGTTGGAACAAGGTACTGGACATGACCCGCTGTATGAGATTTATGTCATGGTCTATGTCGAACATATATCTCATATTAGCTATGTCATTTGAATCCTTAGATGAAGTTATTATAGTCTTCCACTTGATGAACATTATGTTTGACATATTCAAACGCTACCTTTAACCGGGTAGTTATAAAGGGTATGATTGGTGTAGACACCCCGCCTTGGACCGCTCACCCCGATTGCACATTTGATCTTGTGTTTTCTCCCCATTTTAAGACTTCGTTAAGTTCTCTGACTTTCTAGTCCATTCTGTCACTGAGTCGCGCGCCTCCGACAGGAGGATTAAGCCTTGGGCGTCTGATTTCTGGCCAGGACAATTTACAGGGGAAAGATTTCTTGGTGACTGAGTTTTGGCACCAAAAACATCTCTCTTTCAGCTATAAAAACCCCCCTTTACCTCCATTTTCAAGGACCTTGGGCTCTCAATCTTACATTCTCAATAAGACACTAAAATTTCACACTTACAAAGCATTTCCAAAGGATTTCTCCAAAGAATTCATCAAGAAGTGTTTGAAGTCTCTTGAAGTCTAGGTAAAGTTATTTCTTTCCTCTTCTTAACTTCATCTCTTTTCTCTTTCTTTTTGTTTTATCAAAGTGCAATCACCCAAATCATTTTGGGACATGACTCTAATGATCACCTCATATCATTGAGGTCGGTTAAAGAGTTATCTCTTACATTCCAAACTCTATTTTAAAACCCCTTTTTATGATTTAAAGAAGAAGAAGAAGAACGTTTATCATTCATGTAGATTTTGATCAAGCAAGACCAACTTTAGTTGGGCGAGATGGGTGTTTCGGTACTTCCCATCTCGTAACCTAACCCCCGGACCTCAAAACAAAGAATCTCTGTTTTCGTAATCAAACGTAGGCTATTATCAATAGGTTTTTCTTATGTTCCTCAAAACATAGGTGGCGACTCTAAAAACAAGTTAGACATCCTAGGATAACTCACGCGCTCTAGCCAAGCCGTGGTTCCCCCGGGGTATCTACAGTGGCGACTCCGCTGGAGACGTTTGAGGGTTAAACTTGCCTTCTGATCAAAATCTACATCTTTTCTGGGCATTCTGACTCCTGATAGGGGAGGCGCGTGCATCTGGCTTCTTCAGCCTAAGGCGCGCGCATCCCGCATCAAGGACCAGAATCGCCCGCTTCTTTATGTTCTTCATCTTCTTCTTCTGCTATTCTCCACTAATCATTTCTGCAGGGGTTACAATATGCACATAGGACCAGGGCAATCCCCTGAGTCCAAAATCTGACAATCTGACAGGTGTGCCCAGAAGCGCGCGCCTCCCAATAGCATCGCGCCATGCGCGCGCGTCTCGTATCAACACTCAGAGGCGCACGCTTCTGGGTTGGTTCCCAGAACAGAAACATGTATCAGAACAGAGCAGTATGATGGGGATGTGGGCACAGTTGCCTGCATCAGTGGTTATTCTGAACTTCGGACTGTTTTAATTTTATGTTCTATTTTATCGGTCACACGGGTGATTCGAAAGTTGTAATTATGTGCTTATTTGTTTTTTTTTCTTTCTTTAAAAATATAAAAATTATTTTGTCACCTATTAGACCTCACACTACATGCACATATTCCTATGAATTGCTCACTATCGAGTCGCACAAGTCCAACCCCAAACCCGTCGAGGCCCGTCCTAGAAAGTTTCAAGCTCCACTCGACCTTTGCTCTTTCGAAGCGGTAAACCTCAACCCGTGGCGTAGTTCATGACTACATGCCGGGGGTGACCTTTGAGCCTCATATTCAAGCAGAGCACAAGCCACACAATTCTAGTTAGGGTCTAACACTCCGTGACTCAAGTCGGTTTCCATGTACCGAGATTTCCCTAAACTAATGTCTTCAAATCATACATGCCAACTTGTTGAAACGGACGCAATAAAAATCCGTCCCTAAAAGTGGTTATTTTGGACGAAAATAAAAATCCGTCCCCGCATGTATGCTTTACTACATTAATTTAGTTTAATCCCGATACATGTAGGATTCACAAACGCGATGGAATCCGATGAGTATATGGGACCGCGAGATGGTCTATATACTAGTGTGACGATTCCATTATTCTTTTAGAAACCCCAAAAGGGATCCATTCCCTCCGACTTATAAAAAAAAAAAGAGTCTTTTCTTATGTGGTTCGAGTCGTGTGCCCAACTGTGTGTTCTAAGCCTCTTCGTGGACCGCAAGTGTTACTCAAGACTGACAAGGGCCTCTTCTGCAATATAGGTTCAATTGGTACTTACAGAGTCTACCGGGATTCGGCAAATCGGTTAGTCTGTGAAGAGATCACTCCAACAGCTCCTACATCAACAATGGCCGGCGGCTCCAACACCAACAATACCATGACTCTCGAGCAACTCGCGACCATGGTCCAACTCCTCCAAGAGAAAGTCTCCACCCTTAATAAGGAGGCACAAAGCAAAGACGACATTTGGCAATCCCACCTCGACTGCCAAAGGAAGGCCCACGAGGCCGAGATGGAGCTAATGAAAGAAAAGCTCACTAATCTTGCCAAGGGGAAGAGCAAAAATGACGATGACGAATCCGAATGGACCGAAGGTTTGTTCAAAAGTCCTTATGTCAACACCCGCACCAAGAAAGTAGGAGAGCCAAGTTCCGAGAACAATGACCCCAAAATGGTGGATTCTATCATGGCCTACATCGACCAAAAATTCAATAGACTCAACATTGGAAAAGGCTCCGACGCAAGCCTTTATCAATCATCCATCCTCATGAGTACTATCGCCGCTCTTCCTGATAAGTTCAAGATGCCCGACATAAGCAAATTCAAGGGCAACTCTTGTCCTATAGCTCACATTGAGACTTATATTTGGGCAATGGTTCCGAAGAAGGTCTCCCCCAAGGTGATGGCTCAATGCTTTCCTCTCACTCTCGAGGGGGAGGCAAAAGATTGGTATGCTACTCTCCCGCTAACTGTCCGTCTTGATTGGGACTCCGCCATGCTTGCCTTCAAGAACCAATACCAAGGCAACACCACTCACCGGCCTACAAGGAAAGAGCTAGAGAACACTACTCAACGAGACCACGAGTCCTTCATCGACTTCACAAGGAGATGGAATGATAAACTCTCCGAGATTGTGGAAAGGCCAAATACCAAGGAGCAAATGGACATCTTTCTCAAATGTCTCAAAATTGATCTCCGCACCCACCTAAGTGGGGCTTGCTATGCGGATTTCTCCCAAATGAATGAGGCGGGGGTCCGAATGGACGAGTTGCTCAAGGAAGTCAAGAAAAGTGCTCCTAGCTACCGCTACAAGGCCGCTTCCAACTCCACAAAAGAGGCCTCGGTCAACACCGTCACTATCGACAAGGGGAATTACAAAAAGGTCCCTCCACCCCAAGGGAAGAAGTCTCGAAATGACCGTGTCTACACACCTCTCCAAGGCATGACTCAAACCGAAGCTTTCGAAGTCCTCAAAGCAAAGGGTCAAGTCACACCCGTACAAGGGTACCAACCCAAGACGGTCAACCCCAATCATGCTCACCACAAATATTGTGGCTACCACCAATATAGTGGCCACACCACCGAAGAATGCTTCGTTCTCCGCAATGTCATTCAAGATCTCATAGACAAGAAAGAATTTGTAGTGACTAATGGCGAACATGTCAATGTAATAGAGATAGGAGAACTCGAAGGGACCACCCATTAAATCCCAATTGTGAATGGGGGCCCCAATGTTATGAATAAACTTGACAATTCTTGTTATGTTGTAACTTACGATGAGGTAATGAGGGAAGTATTAGAGAATAGGAAAAAGAAGCAAGATGGGAACGTCAACATGCTAACTCGATCCGGTCGAGTCATAGCAAGCAACCCTTCCACTTCTGCACCAAGCTCCTCTTCTCAAAGGCCGCAAGCTCGCGACACTCCCGAAGATCCTCTACTTGTCCAACTCAAGAAAACTCAAGCCAACATCTCTATTTGGGACCTCATCGCATCCTCAAAGAAACACCGAGATCTTGTCATCCGCAATCTCGATGATACAACAATTTCTCCCGATACTACTCCCGAGGACCTCATGGAAATGATCTGTCACATTCATTTTGGCAACGTCATCACCTTTGCCGATATGGGCCTTCCACCATTTGGTTCCGACCACAACCTCATGCCTGGCAGAATCATGGGCATACTGGGGCTTAAGGATTCCGATTTGAAGCCTTCTACTCAAGTAATCCGAGGTTATGACAGCACCGCCCGTACAGTCATGGGCATGATCGAAATAGACATTGAGTTTGGGAGCATAGTCATGTCCGTTCCATTCCAAGTGCTTGACATCCCGGCCTCATTCAACTTGCTTTTGGGTCGACCATGGATTCACAGTTCTAATGCCGTCCCGTCAACTCTCCATCAATGTGTCAAGATCCGAAATGGTGATGAAATAGTGACCGTCATGGCCGAAAACGTCACTATCCACAGAAAAGGTGAGCCCGTCCACCAAGTTCAACATGGTTTACCAGACTCCACTCTCTCCGGCGTCTCAATCAACGCCATTGACAAAGAAGGGGGAAACGGATCATGGACCCCCAGCAATCACAAAGTCCTCCGCATGATGAGGAATATGGACTACTTCCCTGGTTTAGGCTTAGGGAAATATCAACAAGGAATCCTACATCCTGTGCAAGTCCCATTTGTCAAGAACACATTCGGTTTGGGGTACGAGCCTTCCAGAGAAGACTTGAAACAAGAGCAAGCGATCAAGAATGAAAAGGCCCGAGCTCGTAAAGAAGGCCGTCGTTATGAGGTCCCTAATCTAAGGCCTTACCGCAAGACGTTGAATGGCTATTTTGTCCGCCAAGGGAAGACGTTCCATACATGATCTTTCCCGAGCCATGGGTTAACAATAAGGGTGTCAAAAGGCCCGGTCTCGAAATCTTCTCCGATTGTGAGATCAAGAAATCCGAAAGGGAACCAACTCCCATGTCGCCCCGTGAATGGTGGGGAAGGAAGGTGACTATAGAGTCCGAGACAGAAATCATCGTGGGGGAAGAACCGACAGATTTAGCCTCCATGTTCGAAGAGCTTGCCTAATGAATGAATGCCAAGTCAACGCCATCCATGACACCGTCATAATGAATGAGACTATCAGTGAGATCCCGCCAAGCTCCGAGCCGATCAACAATTGGTATTCTACGAAAGGGCCCGTGGTATCCGAGGAATTCTTAGTCCAAGAAATGGGTTGCATACCCCGCACAGCAACAAAGGAAGAGCGGCTCACACTTACTTTCGAGTCCGAGAGTCTCTCTAATACCCTCACCCAAGAGGATATGGAGGCCATAGCCGAGCGTGTGTTTCCTTTCTTTGCTAATGAAAAATTTGATATTTCTGAGTACCCTGAGATTGCAAATATCATAAATGATGAATTAACTAATAATGAACTTAATGAACAAGTTAATAACGATTCAAATTATGATGAAATAGACCACGAAAACACAACATACTTAAATGAACTTGCTCAACAGGTCCGTAGTCGTGGTGAAAATGGTCCAGGGGCTGACGAAGAATTGCATGTTGTTAATCTGGGTACCGACGAAGAGCCAAGGGAAACTAAGATCGGAAGCTTCTTCAAGGGGGACGACAGAGACAGATTGACTGCACTACTACGGGAGTTCGTGGATGTGTTCGCATGGTCATACAAAGACATGCCAGGTTTGGACAGAAAGGTAGTGGAGCACAGAATTCCGATCAGAGAAGATGCCAAGCCGGTAAAACAGAAGCTCAGAAGGATCAAGCCAGAATGGTCTCTGCAAGTCAAAGAAGAGATCGAGAAGCTCCTCAGTGTGGGTTTCATCAAGGTTATCGAGTATCCAACATGGTTAGCCAACATCGTGACAGTCAGAAAGGCAAACGGCAAGGTTCGAGTTTGTGTGGACTTCCGGGATTTGAACAAAGCTTCCCCGAAAGACGATTTTCCACTCCCTAACATCGACATGATGGTCGAATCCACTGCTGCCTATGAGATTCGCTCATTCGTGGATGGGTTCGCTGGTTACAATCAGATTCTCATGGCCGAGGAAGATCAACATAAGACAGCCTTCACAACACCGTGGGGTACCTTTTGCTACACAGTCATGCCATTTGGGTTAAGAAACGCTGGGGCTTCCTACCAAAGAGTCGTGACAGACTTGTTCCACGATATGATTCACAAAGAAATCGAGGTCTATGTGGACGACATGATCATTCATTCCAAAGGGACCGATGGTCAACATTTAATCGATCTCCGTAAGTTCTTCGAAAGGCTTCGTCAACACAAGATGAGGCTCAACTCTGCAAATTGCACGTTCGGGGTTATCCGAGGCAAAGTCCTTGGTTATATGGTCACTGAAAGGGGAATTGAAGTAGATCCCTCCAAAATCAAGGCAATCATTGACATGCCTCCTCCAAAGACGCAGAAAGAGATCAAAGGTTTCATGGGCAGACTGCAATACATCAATCGGTTTGTGCACCAACTCACTTCCATGTGCGAGCCAATCTTCAAGCTACTCAAGAAGAATGTGGCCCTAGAATGGACCGACGCGTGCCAAGAGCCTTCGACCAAGTGAAGCATTACTTGACGTGCCCTCCTGTTCTAGTTCCACCGCACAAGAAGAAGCCTCTTTTGCTCTATCTCACTGTCAATGATGAAGCCCTAGGGGATATGTTAGCACAAGAGCAACGAGAGTCCACAAAGGAGAATGCCATTTATTTTGTCAGTCGCCGATTCCAAGGAGGCAAAAAGAACTACTCTGTCTTAGAGAAGTCACGTGCAGCATTGGTTTGGGTTACTCAAAAGCTCAAACACTATATGGAAGCTTTTCCGATCAAGCTAGTAGCAAAGGTGGACCCGCTCCACTACATCTTCGAGAAGCCTTTCATGTCAACAAGAATAGCCAAATGGTATTTCATGCTCGCCGGCTATGATATCACTTACGTCACACTAAAATCCGTCAGGGGGAAAGTGTTCAGTGACCAGCTTGCCGAATTCCCGTGTGATGAAGTGAAGGGGGAAGACGTACAGTTCCCCGACGAGCATTTAATTTGTACTGAAACCGAGGAAAATAAGTGGCAACTTTTTTTCGATGGCGCCGCCAATAAACACGGTTTTGGTATAGGAGTATTGCTTGTCGATCCAAAAGACATCTACACTCCCATTGCCATCCGTCTGGAATTCGAAGCTACCAAAAACATTGCCGAGTACGAAGCATGCATACCAGGGCTCGAAGCAGCTCTCGAAAGAAACGTCACGGAACTAGAAGTATTTGGCGACTCTTTGCTCCTTATCAATCAGCAATCAGGTAAATGGCGAATCCAAGACCCGACCCTCCAACAGTATGGTCAGCACCTTGAAGAATTGGTTGAACAATTCAAAGAGATCACTTTCAACTACCTGCCAAGGGATAAAAATCGCTTCGCCGATGCACTGGCCACCATAGCTTCATTAGTCGAAATGCCCAAAGGGAAAAGGGTGAAGCCTTTCAAAATTGCCCGAAGGAACAGTCCGGCGTACTGCATGAGTATCGAGATCAACGAGGTTCAAAAAAACTCTCCGTGGTATTCGGATATCATGAATTTCCTCAAAGATGGCACTTATCCCGAGAATAGCAATAAGAAGTCTCAAGCGGCTCTGCAAAGGCTAGCCTCTCGGTATGTACTGATTGGGGACCGAGTCTATAAAAGGCACCACGACGGGATCAATCTCTTATGCGCCAATGAGGCCGAAGCTCAAGAGATAATGTGTGAAGTGCACGAAGGAGAGTGTGGACCCCACATGAATGGGTTTATGCTAGTCAAGAAGATACTCCGCATTGGTTACTATTGGAGCACTATGGAACGAGACTGTATCGAGAAAGTCAAAAGGTGTGCCAAGTGCCAATTCCATGCTAATCTGCAACATGCTCCACCCTCGCAACTTTACAACATGGTCACACCTTGACCTTTCTCTTGTTGGGGGATAGACATCATCGGTAAAGTCCATCCTGCCGGAAGCAGGCAGTCATTCATCCTAGTGGCCGTCGACTACTTCACAAAGTGGGTTGAAGCACAAGCCTATCGGACCCTCAACGCCAAGAAAGTGGCCGAATTTGTAAAGATTAATATCATGTGCCGATACGGCGTGCCTCATGAAATCATTTCCGACAACGGCTCTCACTTTGAGAAGGAAATAGATGCCCTTTTGGTAGAATACAAGATCACCAAGCACAAGTCATCTCCTTACCGTCCCCAAGAAAATGGCGCGGTTGAAGCAGCAAATAAGACCATCGAGACCATCGTCAAGAAAATGGCCTCAACAGGAAGGGATTGGCCCGAGAAGCTACCATTAGCATTGTGGGGCTACAGCACATCAATACGGTCAGCAACAAGAGAAACTCCTTATGCATTAGTCTATGGTTCTGAAGCCGTACTCCCAATCGAACTTGAAGTCCCATCTCTAAGGGTCCTCCTCGAGAATCAAGTCAATGAGGTCGACTGGATGAAAAGTCGATATGAACAGCTAGACTTACTCGACGAGAAAAGGCTAAGAGCACTCGAACTCACAAGGGTGTATCAGCAAAGGATGGAAAGAGATTTCAACAAAAAGGTGAAGCCTCGAAACATCAATGTGGGAGATTTGGTCTTAAGACAACATCCTCCTAATGCCATGAATCCCCTGGGGAAATGGGGACCCCGATGGATCGGTCCGTACGTGGTCAAAAAGATACTAAGCGGCGGTGCAGTCCGACTCGTGGATTTAGATGGTGACCAGCTGCCAAAGGAGGTCAACCTCGACAAGCTCAAGAGGTTCTATGCTTAATAAACAAAGACAATAAAAAAAAATAAAAAAAAATAGCTCGCTAGGTTGAAAACCCGCAAGGGCGGCCTAGGCAAAAATTAGAGCACGTGCAAAAAAGAAGCCCGCTAGATTGAAAACCCGAAAGGGCGGTCTAGGCAAAAAACATGGTGCACTAAAAAAATAAAAATAAAAAAATGGTCTTTGTTTGTTTGAACTACGGAGACCTGAGCCTCCCAACTGGGGGAACGTAGGCAACCTTCGGGTTCGGTCTAAAACATATCAAAAATACCCAATTCACTTCAAATAACAAGATGCAATTTTTATTCATTCAATGAGTTATTCAAGCCATTACAACGGATTTGTTGAGCAACAAAAGACATCAAAACATTAAATCTTAAAACAAAGTGGTCTAATTTAATTGCAATCTCTTAGGGTACTAAGAAAAGTCCAATTTTCTCTTAGCCTTCAAAGGACCACCCAATCGTCTCTCAATCCTTTTCTTCTTGGATAACGGAGGAGCACTGATACGCACCGAAACCTTCTGTGTTACGGCACGTCTCCTAGCATAAAAGTCATCCAAAGGAGTACCGAAAGGGTCTGCAAGAATGTTACTCGAATCAGCAGCAGCCTCCCTATATCTCAAAGCGCTGCTAGGCTCAAAACCCTTTCCCAATAACTCGGCACGAAGCACATCGACCCAAGTGATGCCACGGTAAAGGGTGCCAAACGAATAATCCAAGTAGCTCTTGGGGAGGAAGACACTCCCCCGATGCAGAGGAGCAAAAGCCCAACGGTTGCGATCATCTCCCCAAGCCGACTGAAGCTCACTCGAGAAGTCCGGACCCATGTAAGCAACTGGACGAAACATTCCGTCCCTCGGAAAAGGAATTATCTGTTGGCGACCAAACTGCCGCAGAACCCGCTCTGGCTGGTAAAATGAAGAATCTCTCAAGCCGGGTACAACCACGTGCTGAAAACCAAGAGTCCATTCCACAAAAGGACGAATACCCCAAGAAGGAGGGCACACTCAATATCGACGGTTACCCGAGAGGTAAAGAATTTCTTCCAACCATCTTCAGATAAATCCCGGATCAACAGCCTCCTCCTATGAACAGCAAAATGAGACAAATCACCATCCGGGGAATAAATCTTGAAGTGTTCTCGGAGCCATATGGTCAAGAGCAAAGGGCTTCCCCGACACATCTTGTCCGTCTTATGTAACTCATCAAGGCCGTGCAACGTCTCCCCTACAATAAGAGGGATTATACTAAATTGTTTCTCCTTGGCTTGCAAAATAATCTCAGCCAACGGCGCATCCGCAGTCCCAAAGGGTGTGACAAACAGTACTTCACTAAAGATACAAGAGGCCATGGCATTCCACTTGAAAGATTGAACCACCGGATCCTCCGAGTGTAAACTGAAGAACATTGGCAACTCAGTTATGTCAATCACAGTACCGTGCAACATCTTCCTCACGTCCTCAACAGGGAGATTCAGTAACTCAACCCAAGAGTCAATGGCACCACGGTGATATTTAGGGACGGCAATCCGACCGGCCAAAGGCATGCCAAGGATGGCCCCGAAATCATCAACAGTCGGCACCATTTCATTAGCTGAAAAGTTGAAGGTATGGCTATCGCAATCCCAGAAAGCCGCGGCAGCTCTCAACAAATCCCAATCCGGCTTCAACGTCTGCAAAGTGAAAAGAATTCGGAACCCGAAGTCTTTAATTAAGGCCTTCTTGGGATGGGTCTTGAAAGAATACACAAAAGTGGCCAAGTCCTTTTCATACCCACTAACAACCTTGGCATCAAGAACAAAAGAATTGGAAGCCATGGAAAATGTTGATCACAAGCAAAGTTGAGCAATAATATGATGTTCAAAAATGGCAGAAAGGAGCTGTGAGAATCAAATGGTCGAACAGAAGCTGATATTATAGCTGTTGGGGGGTCTTTTGGCCAGCAAATGTCAAGCCCGGAATTCCGCCTCCCAGACGCGCGCGCCACCCGCCAGGGGTCTAAAATGCGCGCACGTCCCAAGCCTACAGAGGAAAGCGCGTGCCTCCCAAGTCTAAATCACTTCAGAAAAGGCCTTGTCAGAAATCTCCACCCTAAATCAAGACACAGCCCCAGTCCTCGGACACCCAGTTGGGCACACCTTCTTCTGGTCCGCCCTTAAGGCATGTCAAAAATTGAAAGTAGGATAGAAACTCCCACTCAAAAGTAGGCTGTCCTTCTCCAGATTCCGAACTCCCTAAGTTCTGTCACGGGTGCCATACCCCCCCTCAAGAGTCAATCTCAACATTTCATCCCCAGCAGGAACATTCTTTTGGTCGCAGTCAACTGTGCCCACACCCCCACAAGTCAAAAAGTCAAGTGTGACTCCAAGTGCCACGCGACTTCAAAGCAATATTTCATCAACGAATTTCACTAACGGATTCGTCAACAAAGGTTCACTAACGGCCTCTTCAAAGGTTCACTAGCGGCCTCTTCAAAGGTTCACTAGCGGCCTCTTCAAAGGTTCACTAACGGCCTCTCCAAAGGTTCACCAACGGCCTCCTCAAAGGTTCACTAACGGCCTCTTCAAAGGTTCACTAACGGTCTCTCCATTGGTTCACCAATGGCCTCCTCAAAGGTTCACTAACGGCCTCTTCAAAGGTTCACTAACGGCCTCTTCAAAGGTTCACTAACGGCCTCTTCAAAGGTTCACTAACGGCCTCTCCAAAGGTTCACCAACGGCCTCCTCAAAGGTTCACCAACGGCCTCTTCAAAGGTTCACCAACGGCCTCTCCAAAGGTTCACCAACGGCCTCTCCAAAGGTTCACCAACGGCCTCCTCAAAGGTTCACTAACGGCCTCTTCAAAGGTTCACTAACGGCCTCTCCAAAGGTTCACCAACGGCCTCCTCAAAGGTTCACTAACGGCCTCATCAACGGATTTCACTAACGAATTCGTCCTCAAAGGTTCAGTAACAGCCTCTTCAAAGGTTCACTAACGGCCTCTCCAAAGGTTCACTAACGGCCTCGTTCAAAGGTTCACTAACGGCCTCTCCAGAGGTTCACTAACGGCCTCGTTCAAAGGTTCACTAACGGCTTCATTCAACATATTCAGCCGGCAGGTTTACCTAACGGATCATGCCACCCCCTCTATCAACAAAAGCCGCTCACACAGGGAGCGCACCACTATCTCTCGCAATGTCAAATTCCCGCTTTCATCGAGTCTTTTCTTTTTCTTGGTGATGTCCTCGGCGGGTGTTTTTAACTTTCGTCGATGCGTTTTGCTTCCCAATCCACGTCGCCGAGGGGCTCTGTAGACACCCCGCTTTGGACCGCTCACCCCGATTGCACATTTGATCTTGTGTTTCTCCCCATTTTAAGTGTTTCTCGTTAGTTTTTGTCACTTCCATTAAGTTCCTGACTGACTTCGTTAAGTCCAGGGACTAAACTGAATAATAAGGCTGACTTTCTAGTCCATTCTGTCAAAATCGCCTTCTCTGAGTCGCGCGCCTCCGACAGGAGGATCCAGACGCGCGCGCCTCCCGCCCCCAAAGCAGGAAGCGCGCGCCTCTGGGCGTCGGTTACAGATTTCTGGCCAGGATTCTCTCCCTTGCTCAATTTACAGGATTTTGCCTGGGAAAGATTTCTTGGTGACTGAGTTTTGGCACCAAAAACATCTCTCTTTCACCTATAAAAACCCCCCTTTACCTCCATTTTCAAGGACCTTGGGCTCTCAATCTTACATTCTTAATAAGACACTAAAATTTCACACTTACAAAGCATTTCCAAAGGATTTCTCCAAAGAATTCATCAAGAAGTGTTTGAAGTCTCTTGAAGTCTAGGTAAAGTTATTTCTTTCCTCTTCTTAACTTCATCTCTTTTCTCTTTCTTTTTGTTTTATCAAAGTGCAATCACCCAAATCATTTTGGGACATGACTCTAATGATCACCTCATCTCATTGAGATCGGTTAAAGAGTTATCTCCTACATTCCAAACTCTATTTTAAAACCCCTTTTTATGATTTAAAGAAGAAGAAGAAGAACGTTTATTATTCATGTAGATTTTGATCAAGCAAGACCAACTTTAGTTGGGCGAGATGGGTGTTTTTGTACTTCCCATCTCGTAACCTAACCCCCGGACCTCAAAACAAAGAATCTCAGTTTTTGTAATCAAACTTAACCAATTATCAATAGGTTTTTCTTATGTTCCTCAAAACATAGGTGGCGACTCTAAAAATAAGTTAGACATCCTAGGATAACTCATGCGCTCTACCCAAGCCGTGGTTCCCCCGGGGTATCTACAATTGGCATAATCGGACTCACGTAGGGAAGAGTAATAAGCTAAATGGATTTGTCCCTCTTCGGAGAGATGTCAAGCTTAGGCCTCTCGTAGAAATGATGTTGATGAAAATGTTCGGCCGGACGCAAATGAATTGATTAGATCAATGTCATTTGGATTATCAACATATTCGGAATCGAGAAAGTATTGAACAAAAACAAGTTGACTTGTTGACCATGACTTGTGTTCAATGACATCGTGGACAAAGGGATTATGACATATTATAAAGGAATGCAAACTTGTATCTAGTTATACTATTTGGGTAGGTATGACGGTTTGCTAGAACCTAATCATATCTTATGGTTTCATGTTTGAACCCATTGCCAACTTAGTGTAATCCTAAAGGGTCACACACAATAGAACGAATCTTAAATAAGTTCTGTATTGGAATATTGAGTCGAAGGACTTTGGGGGAAATTAGGGAAATCTGGGGAAGGTGTGCGACCGCACAAATGGGATTGGGTGGCCACACATCTTGGCTCAAAAAGTACCAGAAACCTTCCAGATAGATGTGCGACCGCACAAGTGGTTTTGGGCGGCCGCACACCATGTCGGGACTGGTTTCCTGTTTTGATTTGGAAAATAATTTTGGACGGGTTTAGACACAAGTTTCCTATTTGGAATAGGTCTAACTTGTATATAAACAGCCAAATTCGGGCCAGAACAATCTCTAGCTTTTGTGCAAGTCTCCAAAAGTTTGAGAGAGTTTTATTTTGTTCTAAGATATCCTAGATTGAAGAACAAAATAATACAAAAATAAAATTCCATATAGTTTATATTGATTGTGGAAACGTGTTTCACAATTTTGGTCTAGCAACAATGATCAAGTGTTCTTGATATTCGTTTAAGGTGTGGATACCGCTAGAGGGTGAAGCTTATCATCTTCAAAGTTCATGTTCTTACTTGTTCGTGATTAAAGCTTCAATTTCTCCACCAAGATCAAAGACCAAATTCAAAGTCATTAAGGGTTAGTTTTCTAGTATTCATATTGCAAGTATTTGATTCAATCATATGAACGAATCTATGGGCTTTGGGTTTCATAAAATTTTAAATGCTATTTTCCGCTGCGCATGTTATTTGGAAACCCAACAGGATGAGGCTCAAGGTGGAGTTATTTCAGTGGTTCGTAAATCTGAGTTATTTGGGAGATTTCAAAGTCAAGGTGGAGATTGTTATAGATATGGCATTAAAAATAAGTTAGAGAAAAGAAGAAAAATATAGTATTACAGCCAGAGAATGATTCGTGCTCATCAGCATGAGTCGTGCCCTAACTAATCAGCAAGAGAGGATTGCCAAGGGCGAGTCGGGCATACGAGTGGTCTGGCAGAGCACGAGTCGTGCTAGCGGCAGAATCAGATCCGGATTAGCATAGAGTGCAGAAAACGAGTGGGGTTCTTTTCCTTGTGGGAATTATTTTTTGGACTTTTTATGTCTTTAGGGTTAAGTCTCTAGCAGTATAAATAGTAGATTTCATAACACACGTAGAGAGAAAGTAAAAGAGATCAATAATTCTAGATCTAGAGTTTGCACAGTTAGGAATGTTGTGATCAAAATTTTTACAACATAGATTAGTATGATCATTCAGAGTGTGTTTTTTTTTCTGTAATATTTTCTCCAGTCATAATAATATATGTTCTCTCTTTGCACGTGGATGTATTCAATAGGTTGTTGGTGAACCACATTAAAATCTGTGTTCTTGTTTTTTGATTTGTGTTCGTTATTATCTGATATCTCAAACGATCTGATTTACTAACAAGTAGCACCAGAGCCTGGTAAGTTGAGAAGGTCAGGGTATTCCGTTGCAGAATAGATGGATTTTGGGACGGGCCAGAAAATTGAAAATTTTTATGGGAAGAAGAGTTTCATTTTATGACAAATCAAAATGAGGGCCATATGGGAAAGACAAGGCTTGTGGGCTCCAGTGGCTACTGTTTTAACTCAGGTATCGAAAGGATCTAACAAGCAAGGTAGAAGTTGTTTCGACACCTGAAGATTCGAAGAAGGCTGCGGATATGATAGTGTTGGATGAGAAGGCTCATTCACAGATCATCATGTGTCTTGATTATGACATCCTAGCAGATGTTGTGGATTAGGAAACAACATGAGGCTTGTGGCTGACGTTAGAGAATATGTTCCTAACGATGTCTCTAACAAAAAAGCTCTACACGAAGAAGAGATTATTTACTTTCCAGATGTCTGAAGGTACGCCTATTAAGGATTACCTAGATCAATTTTTTGCATTATTAGTTGAATTGCGTAAAATAGAGGTTAAAATTGATGATAAAGACGTTGTTCTAATTCTGTTGATGTCTCTACCGCTGTCATATGAGTCATATGTTGATTCATCTATAAATAAGGAGATAATTACTCTGGAGCCAGTAAAGTCTTGTCTGAAGACCAGATAACTGCGCCAAAAGGTGAGTGGTGTAAGTACAGAATCTCAGTCATTAGGTTTGGCTGAAGAAAGCAGCAGAAGACATTGTAGGAAAAACGAGAATTTCTCTTTGAGGGGTCCAAAGAAAGGAGATATTTGTAATTACTATAAGGAGAAGGGGTACTGGAAATCTGATTGTTCAAGAAAAAGTGTGAGCAGCATAGGAAATCTGAGTTGACTGCTGCGGTGGCAAGCAGTGACAATCTGGATGAGGATTGTGATTATGCCCTAGTGACTGAAAAATAAAAATGGAAGGAAGATGCATGGGTTCTAGATTCGAAGACATCTTATCACATGTGTCTGTGCAAGAAGTAGTTTCTAACATATGAGCCAAAAGATGGGGGCTATATCAATATGGCTAATGGATCTATCTATAGGGTGCTTGGCATGGGTTCCATAAGGGTGATGAAATCTGGTGATGAATTCTTAACATTAAACAAGGTTAGACATGTTCCACGAGTAACAAAGAATTTGATATCGCTTAGTTGGTTGGACAAGAAAGGGTATAACTGCAAGGGTGAAGGATGTGATTCTGAGTGGTAAAAAACAAGGTTCTTGTACATCCTCCAAGGGTTTGCAGTTTTTGAGATGGGTCATGGTGTTGACAAACACGTGGAGCAGAGAGTTACTCTTGGTGGGAGTGAACCGGGAAAGCCAGAGTTAGAAGATCGACACACACCAGTTTCATCTGTTTCGGTTGGCAAGATCTAGTGTCAATTGGATGTACCACATCTGAAATTCTGTTAGTTGCCCGTTGAGGAAATTCTGAGTGCCCATAAGTGCAAAACTGGTTTCTAGTGGGATATGTTTGATTGGCCAGAGAATATGTTTATTTGTCAAGTGAGGCAAATACATGGTGTCTTTAAAATACATCTGTTTACTTGCTGGAGCAAGTATGGTGCATGGGTTCCATAAGGGTGATGAAATCTGGTGATGAATTCTTAACATTAAACAAGGTTAGACATGTTCCACGAGTAACAAAGAATCTGATATCGCTTAGTTGGTTGGACAAGAAAGGGTATAACTGCAAGGGTGAAGGATGTGATTCTGAGTGGTAAAAAACAAGGTTCTTGTACATCCTCCAAGGGTTTGCAGTTTTTGAGATGGGTCATGGTGTTGACAAACACGTGGAGCAGAGAGTTACTCTTGGTGGGAGTGAACCGGGAAAGCCAGAGTTAGAAGATCGACACACACCAGTTTCATCTGTTTCGGTTGGCAAGATCTAGTGTCAATTGGATGTACCACATCTGAAATTCTGTTAGTTGCCCGTTGAGGAAATTCTGAGTGCCCATAACTGCAAATCTGGTTTCTAGTGGGATATGTTTGATTGGCCAGAGAATATGTTTATTTGTCAAGTGAGGCAAATACATGGTGTCTTTGAAATACATATGTTTACTTGCTGGAGCAAGTATGCTGCATGGGTTCCATAAGGGTGATGAAATCTGGTGATGAATTCTTAACATTAAACAAGGTTAGACATGTTCCACGAGTAACAAAGAATTTGATATCGCTTAGTTGGTTGGACAAGAAAGGGTATAACTGCAAGGGTGAAGGATGTGATTCTGAGTGGTAAAAAACAAGGTTCTTGTACATCCTCCAAGGTTTTGCAGTTTTACATGTGGAGCAGAGAGTTACTCTTGGTGGGAGTGAACCGGGAAAGCCAGAGTTAGAAGATCGACACACACAAAGATCGACACACACCAGTTTCATCTGTTTCGGTTGGCAAGATCTAGTGTCAATTGGATGTACCACATCTGAAATTCTGTTAGTTGCCCATTGAGGAAATTTTGAGTGCCCATAAGTGCAAATCTGGTTTCTAGTGGGATATGTTTGATTGGCCAGAGAATATGTTTATTTGTCAAGTGAGGCAAATACATGGTGTCTTTAAGATACATCTGTTTACTTACTGGAGCAAGTATGGTGCATGCGAAAATTATGGTTGTCCGGATGACAGAATCTAGTGTCTTTGACGAAAGACATATCTAAGGCAAAGGTGGATAAATGTGTTCTGATACCAAGGATGTGGCTCAAGGTGGAGTTATGTCAGTGGTTCATAAATCTGAGTTATTTGGGTGATTTCAAAGTCAAATGGGAGATTGTTAGAGATATGACTTTGAAAATAAGTCAGAAATAAGAAGACAAAGATAGGATTACACCTGGAGAACGACTCATGCTCATCAGCACGAGTCATGCCTCAACTAATCAGTACGAGAGGATGGCCAAAGGGAGAATCGGGCGCACGAGTGGACTCGCAGAGCACGAGTCGTGCCAGCGGCAGACTCATATCCGGATTGGTATAGAGTGCTGAAAACGTATGGGGTTATTTTGTTTCCTTGTGTGAGTTATTTTTTGAACTCTTTATTTATTCAGGGAGAAATTAAGAGAGATTAATAATTCTAGATCTAGGGTTTGCACAGTTAGAAATTTTATGATCAAAATTCGTTCAACATAGATTAGTGTGATGATTCGGAGCGTGTTTCTTCTGTAATTGTTTATCAAGGCACAACAACAACATATATATATATATATATATATATATATATATATATATATATATATATATATATATATATATATATATATTAGTGTTAATGTAACATGTAATTTTAGTGCATAGGCACTACTAATTAAACTGATAATATGACGAGTTAATTTTAAAATTTTAAATTAGATATTAAATAATTTAGGAGAAAAACTACATAATTTATTTAAACAAAATTTACATGAATTAAAAAAATATAAAAATAAGTTAAGATAAAATAATATGTTAATCAAAGTACAAAGAAAAATAAATTAGGTTTTAAATTAGAATATTACACATTGCAAAAGAGTAATAATTGTTTAAAGATCCAAATCAAATATATTAGCTGAAATCATAATGTCAAATTTAAAAAAAAAAATTAAATTATCAACATTATAACAAAAAATAAATGCATCTAATTTAGTTTATTAACTGATTTAAATAAAACCTCATAAAAAGTATTAAGAATGACATAGTTTATATGTTTATCTTTGAAAAATGCGTTTTTCCTAACTCCTAGGAAAAACGTGTTCTAAAAAAACGCGGTGGCATTTTGTAAATATGTGAAACTTCTTTAAAAAATGCGCGGTGACATTTTTGTAAATAATCGGAACTTCTCAAAGGTTCTGGATCTCAATATAAAACATTTTGGATATGAGATTGATAGTCAGAACCGTTGAAAGTGATAGCCAGAAGGGTTCTAGATATCAATATAAACCTTCTGGATATGAGATTGATAGCCAGAACTTTTTAAAGTGATAGCCAGAATGGTCTTGGATATCAGTATAAAGCCTTCTGGGTATCAATATAAAGTCTTCTGGATATAAGTTTGATAGCCAGATCATTTGAAAGTGAGAGACAGAAGGTTTTGAAAAACAAGTTTTTCCTAACCTCTAGGAAAAACGCGTTTTACAGGAGACCAACTCATATGTTTTTTATATTTTATTTCCGAAATTTCTTAGTTAGTTTGTCAATTTTCTGATGAAATTGAGTTTAGAATACGACTTGTGTAATCAATTGATGTGTCTTTATCATCTATAATCATATTATGTAAATAATTATTGTTTAAATCATGTACACACACACACACATATATATATATATATATATATATATATATATATATATATATATATATATATATATATATTTAGGTAGGTGCTCAAATGAGAACCACAAATTACGTGACAACCGTGAGAACCAAGCATAACCATTATATTAGAATCAAAATCAAGGGTCCAGATTATAGATACATTGGATACAATACATAAATTTTGATATTGCACTTGGATACAATAGCTAAACAAGTACTGTATCTAAGTGTTGCACTTGGATACAGTACGTTAAAAACTAATGTATCCTGTTAGGTTAATGCCTTTGAATTTGGGACGCTAATTTAAAGGGTTAAACAACAGAAGAACTCGCAATTCCTTGGTAGAGCAGCATAAAAGGTCCGGACGGACCTTGACATAAGACCCGGGCGGACCAAGGGGGTCCGGGCGCACCAGACTGAAGACTCGGGAAGTAAAAAGCACGTCAGAAATTCTGCATGATAGAGAGGAGTAGATCCGGGCGGACCTTGGAAGGCACCCAGCCGGACCAAGGCCAAGGGTCTGACCGGACCAAGGTCAATACCCGCCCAGACCAAGACCCCAGATTCCAGGTTCGTGCAGTTTTCAGGAGTTACATAAAAGGGAAGGTTTTCATGTCAGTTTCGTACTAGAACTCCAAGTTCCTATCAGACTTTGAGATAGACTTCACCGGTATAAATAGAGGCCATTATTCTAGATCAAAGTTAGTGATTTTGTCTCAGATAAATTATTAGAGTGCTTAGAATAGGTCTGTAATTCTACAGTTACACAGTTAGGAATTATTGTGATCAATAATTCGTGTAGCAGTAATAGTGAGATCTTGTAATCATTTCTCTAGATTGATAATAATATTCTCTCCCCTCTCCGTGGACGTAGCCAAGTTGGTGAACCATGTATATCTGTGTTCTTGTGATTGCTCGCTTTTCTTATCAAGTCTTGTTATTGCTCTAACAAGTGGTATCAAAGCTCTGGTATTATCAGAGCTTTGATTCGTGGTTGGAGGTTCAGGGATTCCGCTGCAAAGAACAACAAGATGGGTCAAGGAGCAGATTCGATCGACAAGTTCAATGGGAAGAATAGTTTTTCTATCTGGCAGATCACGATGAAGGCTTTATTGATTGACAAAGATTTATGGGAACCGTTGGAGATTGCAATCAGGGATCGTAAGGATCCCAAGGGTAAGGTAACCACCACAGTAGATACCGCAGAACAGTCAGAGAAGGACAAGCAAGCAACAGTGAAGGAGGCAGCGGCATTGAAGAAGTTGGATCAGAAGGCTCAAGCCAAGATCGTCAGACAGTTGGATGATGAGATCCTAACCAATGTTGCAGGAACAGACTCTGGAAGCGATCTTTGGTTAATGTTGGAAGATATGTACATGACACGTTCATTGACCAACAAGTTATACATAAAGAAGAAGCTGTATGATTGTTGGATGACTGAAGGTACGCCCATAAATGATCATCTTGATAGATTTACTTCTGCATTACTTGAACTACGTAATATAAGAGTAGTTATGGAAGATGAAGATGCAGCCTTGCAACTTTTAGTATCTTTACCTATGTCTTATGAACATTATGTCGATTCGTGTATAAATCGTAAAGATGGTATCTCTCTAGAGGAAGTGAAAACTTCTCTCAAGACGAGAGAGTTACGCCGAAAGGCGAGTGGGAATGAGGCAGGTACCCAGTCATCAGGTTTGGTTGCTAGTAGTAGCAACAGCAGGGGTTCTAGTAGGAGGAAGAACAATAAAGGTAATTCTTCACACAAGAAGTGTCCAAATCCTGGGGATATCTGTAATTTCTGAAAGGAGAAGGGGCATTAGAAGTTCAACTGTCCCAGAAAGAAGCAAGGCAAGGCACCGGTCAGAGCAGAGGCCATGATGGCTAAGGATAGCAGTTCAGATAAGGATTATGCTCTAGCTACATCAGAATCAGCACGTGCATCAGACGCATGGATTCTTGATTCAGGAGCATCGTACCATATCAGTCCTAGGAGAGAATGGTTTACTGATTACAGGCAGTGGATGGCGGTGAAATAAGCATGGGCAACAGTGCAGTCTGCAAGGTAGTCGGTATCACTTCGATCAAGGTCAGGACTCATGATGGTAAGTTTGTCACTTTGAACGAGGTTTGACACGTTCCGCTTATGACAAATAATCTGATTTCTCTTAGTCAGTTGCACAGCAAAGGTTCAGTTTCAAAGGTAAAGGTGGACCAGTCAGTGTCTGTAACGGTTCAGAGGTGATACTGAAAGGCCTTAAGCGGGGCTCCTTATATTTCCTCCAAGGAAGAACGCTTGAAGGGTCGGCTATGGTTGCATCATCAGAGGTGAACGAGGGAGATATGTCCAAGCTGTGGCACATCAGGCTCGGGCACATGAGCACTCAAGGGATGCAGGAGCTGACCAAACGGGATCTTCTATGTGGCCATAAGGTCAAGGACCTTAAATTTTGTGAGCATTGTGTACTAGGGAAGATGAAGCGTAATAGTTTTCCCAAGGGTATACATAACACAAAAGGTGTTCTGGATTATCTTCACTCAGATTGTTGGGGACCTTCACATCAGGAATCTCTAAGGGGGCACAGGTATTTCTTGTCTATTATTGATGACTATTCAAGGAGGACTTGGGTGATTATCATGAAGCACAAGAATGAGGCTCTGAGAATTTCTAGGACTGGAAGACAGTAGTGGATAACCAGACAGAGAAGAAGATCAAGAAGCTCCGGACAGATAATGGTTTAGAGTTCTGCAGTACTGAGTTCGATTCGTTTTGCAGAGAGGTGGGGATTTCTAGGCATCACACCATCAGAGGCACGCCACAGCAGAATGGTGTAGCAGAACGGATGAATCAGACATTTCTTGAGAGAGCTAGGTGCATGCTCTCTAATGCAGGGTTGTCTAAACGTTTCTGGGCAGAGACGGTTAGTACATCATGTTATTTGATTAATCGTGGACCTCATGTCGGTATTGGTCTTAAAATTCCCCATGAGGTATGGACCGGTAAACCTGTTGATTATTCTATTTCAAAGGCTTTTAGGTGGACTTCTTATTATCATGTGGATAATGGGAAGTTAGAACCTAGAGCTAGAAAGGGAGTATTCATGGGGTATGGAGATGGTGTCAAAGGATACCGCATCTGGTCTCCATCAGAAAATAGGGTGATTATCAGTAGGAACGTCGTGTTTGATGAGAATTCTGTTATTAACCTATTATGATATCTACGATTGTTTCAAGTGTTGGTGGTGTTGATAAATAGGTGGAGCAACAAGATACTAAAGAGTTAGTTATACCACAGTCAGATGTTGATCAGGATCCACCAACAGAGACAGAGACTGAAGCACCAGAAAGTTCAAGTTCAGTTCCCGAAGACCATGGGTTAGCACAAGGAAGGTCTAGAAGAGCTAATTTCGGGAAGCTTCCTGAGAGGTATGGATTTGAAGACATGGTGTCTTATGCACTGCAGGTTCCTGAGGAAGTAGAGCCCGATCTTATGGAACCTTCTACTTTCAAGGAGGTAGTTACATGTTCAGAGTCAACTTAATGGTATGCAGCTATGGGTGATGAGATGGAGTCTCTTCACAAGAATCAGACATGGGTATTGACTACAAGGCCAGAAGGCAGGAAGATTGTGACTTGCAAGTGGATCTTCAAGAAGAAGGAAGGAATGTCACCAGCAGAGGGGGTTAAGTATAAAGCTCGCGTTGTTGTAAGGGGTTTCACACAGAGAAAAGGGGTGGACTATAATGAGATCTTCTCACCAGTGGTCAGACACACTTCGATCAGAGTGTTGCTAGCGATAGTGGAACAAAGGGATTTGGAGCTTGAGCAACTGGACGTCAAGATAGCTTTCTTGCATGGAGAGTTGGAAGAGGAGATTTATATGACACAGCCGGAAGGATTTCATGTTCCTGGGAAAGAAGATCAAGTTTGTAGGTTGAAGAAGTCCTTGTATGGACTTAAGCAGTCGCCGAGGCAGTGGTACAAGAAGTTTGATAGCTATATGACAGAGATCGGATACACGAGGAGCCCCTATGATTGTTGTGTGTATCATAACAAGTTGGTAGATGGGTCGTACATCTATTTGGTGCTTTATGTTGATGATATGTTGATAGTAGCAGTCAAGAAGTCAGAGATTCAGAAATTGAAAGGTTTACTGGCCGCAGAGTTTGAGATGAAGGATTTGGGTAACGCAAAGAAAATTCTGGGTATAGAGATCTATAGAGACAGAGCCAAACGAAAACTGTTCTTATCCCAAAAAAGTTACATCAAGAAAGTTTTAGAAATGTTTGGTATGTCGACTGCTAAAGCTATAGATACTCTGAGTGCAACGAATGCACAGTTGTCAGTTGCGTTTGGGCCCAAATCAGTTGAGGGAAAAGAGTATATGGCTCGAGTACCCTATGGTAGTGCAGTGGGTAGTTTGATGTATGCTATGGTATGCACTAGGCCGGATCTTGCACAGGCAGTTAGTATTGTTAGTCGGTTCATGGGTAATCCGGGTAAGGAACATTGGCAAGCTGTAAAGCGGATCTTTAGGTACCTCCGGGGTACCAGTGACATCGGTCTCATCTATGGAGGTGGAGCAGAATGTGCAGTAGAGGGGGTTCTCAGATTCGGACTATTCAGGTGATGTTGAAACAAGAAGATCAATGACCAGATATGTATTCACGCTTGGTGGATCAGTTGTCAGTTGGAAGGCTACTTTGTAGGCTACAGTGACGTTTTCTACAACAGAAGCAGAATACATGGCATTGATAGAGTCCGCTAAAGAAGGAATATGGTTGAAGGGATTGATCAGCGATCTTGGGATACATCAGGATCAGGCTATCATTTATTGCGATAGTTTGAGCGCGATTTGTTTGGCTAAGGATCAAGTTTACCATAAGAGGACCAATCACATTGATGTCAGATATCACTTTCTAAGGAATGAGAAACCGGTAAAGGTGAAGAAGGTAGGGACGGCGGACAACCCTGCAGATATGTTCACAAAACCTGTGACGGGAAGCAAGTTCCAACGTCGTTTGGACTTGCTGAATGTTCGCAGCTATTAGATAGCAGAAGAGGCGAGGGGAGAAAAATAGGTTTGTTGTCATGGAGATTCAAAGTCAAGGTGGAGATTGTTGGGTTAATGCCTTTGAATTTGGGACGCTAAGTTAAAGGGTTAAACAACAGAAGATTTCGCAATTCCTTGGCAGAGCAGCATGAAAGGTCCGGGCGGACCTTGACATAAGACCCGGGCAGACCAAGGGGGTCCGGGCGCACCAGACTGAAGACCCGGGCAGTACAAAGCATGTCGAAAATTCTGCATGATAGAGAGGAGTAGATCCGGGCAGACCTTGGAAGGAACCCGGCCAGACCAAGGCCAAGGGTCCGACCGGACCAAGGTCAATACCCGCCCGGACTAAGACCCCAGATTCCAGGTTCGTGTAGTTTTCAGCAGTTACATAAAAGGGAAGGTTTTCAAGTCAGTTTCGTACTAGAATTCCAAGTTCCTATCAGACTTTGAGATAGACTTCACCGGTATAAATATAGGCCATTAGTCTAGATCAAAGTTAGTGATTTTGTCTCAGATAAATTATTAGAGTGCTCAGAATAGGTCTGTAATTCTACAGTTACATAGTTAGGAATTATTGTGATCAATAATTCGTGTAGCAGTAATAGTGAGATCTTGTAATCGTTTCTCCAGATTGATAATAATATTCTCTCCCCTCCCCGTGGACGTAGCCAAGTTGGTGAACCACGTATATCTGTGTTCTTGTGATTGCTCGCTTTTCTTATCATCAAATCTTGTTATTGCTCTAACATATCCAATTGTATTTTTGAAAATTAGCTACTATATCAAAGCGTATCCAATGTATCTATATTCTGGACCCTTGATTTTGTATTTAATCTAATGGTTAAGATTGGTACTCACAGGAGCGCGACCCTATATATATATATATATATATATATATATATATGAGTTTTCCAATCAAAACAAAAGGTTGCTTTGATTAGATAAGAAAACAAATTAAATGAAGCCTTGTAACAAATCTAAATTTTGTTTTAAGGTAGTTTAAATTAATTCTACACATTTGATACAGTGATAAGTCATGCTACCACGGTCTAATTTTATAATGTTAAAATAAAGAAGTCATTCCTATCATTTAATAAAGAAATTATTTCATTTATCTTCATTCTCACACTTACGTCAGACACAATAAAACATTTACGTACTCCGTCCCGTTACGTTGGTTACGTTTATCTTTTTTTGTCAACATAAGTTAACTTTCACCAAACATTAATATTAATCTAATCATCTTAATAAAATTTTAAAAATTTCTATTTATAATTACCAAGTGATTTATCAATAATAATTTTAGACTTTTATTAGTATAATTAGATTGACTTTAATATTTGGTCAAAGCTCACTTGTGTTGACCGAAAAAAATCTAATGTAGCCAATATAAAGTGTATGAATGAGTAATACAATGCAAGAAGTATTAAAGTAAAGGTAAAAGTGGAATTGGGATGTTACTCATAAATAACATTTTTTTTAGGAAAAAATAAAAAATTGTTCACAAGTGACAATGTTTGTGCACTGAGTATACAAAACATATAAACAAGTGTTGAGCATACCATACTACGCTTTCATTAAATAACGAAATTAAGATACACTTGATCTGCAATTATAAGGTTAATTAATGGTGATAAGTGGACAGTGGAGCAGGGAGACATATGTAACTGGATCCAACTAAAGGTGTAGGTATCTATGCAATCATCAATTACTCTAAAGTATTTATAAATTATTCATACTTATTGTTCTGTCTAGTTTAGAACAAATATAATGTAATCCAAACAAGACTTTAGGTTTCCTCTGCAACCAATTTGCTGGAACTGCAAGAGGGACAAAAGAGGAGGAAAATAAAGTAGATTCCCACTTTCACATGCTATGTGTTTGCAACATGTTTAATTTGTCTTTGCTTGCTCCTTATCTCTCTATCTTTCTACCATCGTTAATCAATAACACACCATTAACCAATCCTAATTAATTACTCCTTCTGTCTCAGAAATATAGTCTCATTTTGATTTTTTATAGTCAACAAAAATAAACTTTGATCAAACATTGGTCTCAATTTAATGATCATAATGAAATTATAAAAATTGTTATTGATAAATTACTTAATGATTTATCAATTACAAATTTTAGAACTTCACTAGAATGAAAAGATCGTCACTAGTGGTTGGTCAAAGTTCATTTTTGCTGACCATAAAAAATAAAAACGAGACTATCTTTCTGGGACAGAGAGAGTATAAAACTTGGAGTATACTGTTTTGGTCAAATTTTGCAATCTAACTTCAAGAAACGAAATTGGGTACAATGGAATGAAATTGTAAAGGATTCAAGAACAAGTAGACACGATAATTAACGAGGAAAGCCCTTGAACAACTTGTTCGCCGGCATAAAACCTCAAAGATGAAATTTTATTAGTAATGGTGAAGAACAATGAAACAAGTAAGAGTATTGCTCAAAAGTAAATAGCCGAGTGTGTTGTGTGCATTACATGATTTGTGTGAACTATTTATACTAAAGGAATCATCACAAACTAGCTAACAAGGCCATGATTCTCGGGAAGTTTGTTTGGCCCTATCTCTTTGCCGTTGCTTGAATTGGCGTTGAGATAATAAGACTTCGCGTTTGACTGAGTCTTTTTGCGAGACACGTTTGTTAATTGTACTCCATGATCTGCGCATTATCTCCTAAAAAATAGGATCAGTAATACCTTGGATTGACCTGGTCTTCAATTGATCATATGGTTGATATTGTGATCCTAAAAAATAGGATCTGTTAACTGTGTTTAAGTCGTCGGCTCGGGTTGTCACGTCAGGATGTAAAGTCAACATGTAAAAAGTCAACATGTAAAGTCAACATGTTGAGTCAACATGTAGAGTCAAGATGTAATATGTAACTTCAGGATGTCAACTCAGGATGTCAGGATGTAGAGTCAAGTCTTTATTTCCAGGATGTACATATAGTGCTGTGAGATTTTTCACCCCAAACAATTGCCCCCAAATTTTTTGAATTGAGTGAACATAGAAATTCAAGAAATTTCCATAACAGTTGATGTAGGTAATGTAAGCTCCAAGATGCAATTGATCCTGCAAAAATCAAAGAGAAATACAAAGAATAGGATATTTTGGTGATTGTCTTAAAGACAAATTTTATTTGTTTGCAAAATGTCTGTTTGGGCATGTTAGGTTGCAATTTTTTTGAACCATGTCTTGTGGTAGCATGGTTAAAACTTATGGATGTTTCCCGTTTTAGGATCAGTGTGTTTGATCCTTTTTGGTGTTTTGATAATAGACTGGACGTACGGTTAGGATTCTAAGGGTAACATGTTGATGTTACAACTTAGAACAATTTTGGAACAATTGAATAGTAGCGATGTTAGGAATAGTTGGTAACATGTTGATGTTACAAGTTGGGAACCATTGAAAAGATGAAAAGATGATTATCTTTTAAACCCTGTGTTCGTTTGGTAAAATGTAAATGCTACAACCATTGATTTCAACTTGAGTTCATAAGTTTAGCCAAGTGCAAGAAGGTAATCAATATGTTCATGACACATTTGCCTACCTACAACTTAACTAAAACATGAAAATCGTGCACACGGACGAAAGTGTAGAAACCTTAAACCCATAAGAAAGGTGTAAAACGTTTAAACCTTTGAAAGGTGTAAAACCTTTAAACCTTTGAAGGTGTAAAACCTTTAAACCTTTGAAAGGTGTAAAACCTTATACCTTGGATGGAATTGTACTTTGATTTTTCCTGTTGGATATGAATTCTGACTCATGTGAACATCTTTGAATACTTGGATCAGCATGTAACATCTCTGATCAACATGTAACATCTGGAAAACTTGGATCAACATGTAAACATCTTGACCTGAATAGAGACTTTGAGTTTCCTCGCAAAGCAGAAACATGTCAGGGTTGGGTGTTAGCTTGGCTAACACCCCTCTGATGCTTAAGTCAGTCGATGTTTGATGAAGATAAATCAAATTGAAACAACATAATTGAAATAAAGCAATATAAATGCATACCTGATTTTCTGAATTAAGTTGACAAGCTATAACTTACATGAAGTACAACTTGAGATGCGCTGCATTCTAACTTCTAGGAGTTCTGGTACCATCTATAGTTGATATCCAGCATGCCCCCTTTCCAACCTATTGATTAATGAGCCTATCTTCTTCCAACCTGATGAATCTAGATGCTCTGGTTCTGATTTCATCCAGCCTCTTGCATGGTGTCATGACTAAGTCATCATAATAAGGAGAGTCCTTCTTGAGCCCCATCCTGAAGGCTTCAATTGCAGTTACAGTGTCCAGGTTGGAGATGTTCACCACCTCCCTATTCAACCTGCTCAGGTAGTCTTTAAGTAGCTCATCAGGTTGCTGGACCACCCTATAAAGATCACTTGTCAGTTTCTCGAACGCCCTGTTACATGAAAACTGATTAGTGAACAAGTTGATAAGCTGAGCATATGATCCAATAGAACCCAAAGGTTGGCTAATGATCCATCTCAAAGCTTCCCCTGTAAGAGTTGAACCAAACCCCTGCAAAAGCATGCTTCCTTGAACTGGGGTGGAATGTGGACCACATCCATCTTCTCCTGATACAATGCAACATGCTCCGCTGGATCAATTGTCCCATCATACTGCTTCATATGGGGTGGACTGAACTTCTTTGGTATGACCACGTTGGCTATGGCTGGAGTGAAGCGGGACTCATTGTAACATGTTAGAGAGGCCTGGTTGTGTGGCATAGTCATCCATGACACACTCATAACTAGTTCTTTTAGCTCCTGCATTTGTCGGCCAAGCAGACTACCTGCATCATTGTTAGCTGCAGAAAAATGATAATTATTAAAATGATTGAAATCAGATTGAGGGTTAAAACTCCCTATTGCCACTGTTGTAGGGGTCACAAATGTTGTCGTAGTTGGAGTGACAGTCTCATGATTGACAATTGTGCTATTGGTCGGCGTAATTCCACCAAATCCAGATGATCCATCAATGTCACCCTCAAAAGCAAGCCTTCTAGGTTGATATAGAGAGTACAGGTTGGAAGGCGCATTTGGGACAACAGACTAAAAGATGCTAGGTAAGTTGGGCTGCTGTCCCGCCGGCGTTCCACCCCGAAGAGAAGTCACTTCATGCTGCAACCTGGCCACTTGATTCATTAGCATGGTAGAGGTATCATTCTGGACTTGGACCTGGTTTCTCACTTCACGTAGAATTGCAGTCAAGTTGGAGGCGATATCCAAAGGGATTTCAGGTGCCCCCATTGCTGATCTGCCCCCACTTGCAACTGAAATTCCGGATGTAATCTGATCGGTTGTTGGATTGCTCATCTTGAATCTCTTAACAATCAAAAAGACCAAAGTTCCCACAGACGGCGCCAAATTTTTTTGGTCAAATTTTGCAATCTAACTTCAAGAAACGAAATTGGGTACAATGGAATGAAATTTTAAAGGATTCGAGAACAAGTAGACCCGATAATTAACGAGGAAAGCCCTTGAACAACTTGTTCGCCGGCATAAAACCTCAAAGATGGAATTTTATTAGTAATGGTGAAGAACAATGAAACAAGTAAGAGTATTGTTCAAAAGTAAATAGCCGAGTGTGTTGTGTGCATTACATGATTTGTGTGAACTATTTATACTAAAGGAATCATCACAAACTAGCTAATAAGGCCATGATTCTCGGGAAGTTTGTTTGGCCCTATCTCTTTGCCGTTGCTTGAATTGGCATTGAGATAATAAGACTTTACGTTTGACTGAGTCTTTATGCGAGACACATTTGTTAATTGTACTCCATGATCTGCGCATTATCTCCTAAAAAATAGGATCAGTAATACCTTGGATTGACCTGGTATTCAATTGATCATATGGTTGATATTGAAAAATAGGATCTGTTAACTGTGTTCAAGTCATCGGCTCAGGTTGTCACGTCAGGATGTAAATTCAACATGTAAAATGTCAACATGTAAAGTCAACATGTCAACATGTTGAGTCAACATGTAGAGTCAAGATATAATATGTAACTTCAGGATGTCACCTCAGGATGTCAGGATGTAGACTCAAGTCTTTATTTCCAGGATGTACATATAGTGCTGTGAGATTTTTCACCCCAAACATATACTTAGTTGTATAATTCATGCGAAAACGTAATCGTCAAACCGTGACTTGTCCACCGATTGTGCATTCGTTGGCTGGAGGTGAAATTACAATGGAAATAGCCTACTATTTGTTTTGGTAGAAAAAAAACAATATAATCTAGATTGATGATTTCGGATTAAAGGTATGGAGGGTTAAATGGAATATAAACTCAAGAATTGCAGAATTCAAGATCGCACAAGGATATAACGAGGAAACCACTTGAGAAAATTATCTCGCCGGCACAAAACCTCGGGAGGTGATTAAGAGCACATTCCAACCCGAACGATGGTATTTGTTTTCTTGTTTTGTTTTGAACTGAGGAGGAGTACAAAGTAGTTTGTGAGCGTGTGTGTTAGTGTTCCTACAAGTTCGGTTTAAATAGAATTACATACAAGAGTCCTATCTAAAAAGAATAACAAACTATCCTATAAACTCGGGCTCCATCTTCTCAGCTTTGAGAAACGTGGTTGATCCTGCCGTTGAAGCTTGCTTCACTTTTAATAGGCACGTGTTGTTCATGATTTGATCCTGAAAATATGATTAATAAAACAGAATTATTAATTACACATAATATGTACCTGAACCTCAAGATGTTACAATCCTGAAAATAAGATCAAGATGTAAACGACTTAGAAATTTGCCCACAACAATTGCCCCCAAACTTATCTGACAATGGAATACGGAAGAGATAAGTTTCTGGAACGTGGTTTGATGGGACGGTTAATCTAACCGGAAAATTGACCCTAATGCATCAATAAGGCGTGTATTGGGAGAAGAGAAGCATATATTAGTACGACTCATAAATCCCTTAAGTTTATGCCTCCCTGCTCATATTTTCCAGGTGGTGGGTTCTTTTCGAGGTATTTCTCTCCTTCTCTCCCTGTAATTTTTTCTTCTTTCTTTTCTGGTAAAAATCTTGCAACATGAAGAAGATGCTGAAATCTTCTTGCATTGGTCCCTCCAAAAAATCTTTTACTGATGATTTGTTTGTCTTCGTCTCTGAGGGTTTAATCGCAAAACCTGATGAAGAGATTTGTGTTTTCAACAACTCTCAAATCTTATCCCTAAAAAATCATAAATGTTTTCCGAATCAAACTGTTTTTCGTCCCTTTGATGTGTCTCGTTTCTGAAGCTTGGATTTGTTTTTATGAATATCCGTTCCTGCTAGGGTTTAGTTTTCCTTTTCCCTCCTTAATCACTGAGTTTTTTGAAAAGACAAAATTAGCATATGTCCAGATGATGCCCATGACCTGGAGGGTATTTGATGTGGTTTTGAGGGTAAATAGAGAGCATGGGTTAGCTATAAGTTTGAGTGAAATGGCAATTTTCTATGACTTGCAGTCTTTTGGGTCTAAAAGGTATGTTTTTAAGAAAAGGTCAAAGAAGGGTTTAATGGTTCCAAAGGCGTCAGTCAATGACCGAGGGTGGAGAGGAAAATTTTCCTTCGTTGAGAGGGATTCTTTAGAAGGTGATGCAAATTTGGTCAAGGAGTGGAACAGGGGAGGTATGCCTCTTGAATGTAACTCTTTATTGATTGCTACACCCTTAAATTCACGGACTTTTTCTTTGCAGAAATCAAGTGGGAAGAATTATTCCCTCCAACAGCAGATTCAAAATCCAAGATTTCTTCTTTCTTTTCTCTTCCTGCAGAGGAGAGGATCTTTAAGTTTGGGGAATCCATTGAGCCAATCGCAGAGGAAACCATGTCAACATGTATGAACTAGTCTCAAGTTAGCCTTTATCTCCTAAGATTTTACAGTTCTCACACATTTACTCATTTTGCAGTTTCAAGGCCTGTTATCGAGATTTCTCTGGATGACCTAGACAGCTTGGTTGGAGATCTTTCAGCCAATCCAACAGATAAACCCCCCGTCATTCCAAAAAACGAAACTCAAGATGCAGCTACTGTGAGCTCGAGGTTTAAGAAAAGAAAAGCAACTGTTGAAGCGAAGGAAGTTGTGGAGATTGAGGCCTTCGGTGACATGAGTGTTGATGAAGTGAAGAAAAGGATTTTAGCTCTTGCGTCAAGTGTAAGTCTTTTAGGTTGCAACTTTGTCTTTAGAAATGAATGTCTGTTTATTATTGATGACCTATTGGTTTTGTGTAGGCTTTTGGGAGTGTGGAATCTCAGGTTGAAGCTTTGGGTGAAGTGAACAAAAAATTGAAGTCTGAAGTGGCCAGCATCAAGAAGGATGCCAGAGAGTGGGAGAAAGAGAAAGAAGGATTAGGGAAGAAGATTGCTGACCTCACCAGAGAGATTGCAGATTTAAAGCAGGGGATTGCATCCATTCAAGATGCTAATATTCAAGAAATGGATGAGATGAAGATATCTCTCACCAAGTCAGCCGCAAAGAGGATGGTGGAGATCAAGATCAGGATGATCCAGGAGTTCCAAGAAGGTAAGCATGATGCCAGGGACCTGGACAGAGAGAAAACCATCTTGAAAAGGCTAAATGGTGAAGTTGGTGAAGTCTCTTCAACTGTCGTGCTGCCGGGGGATGAAGGTCAGAGAAATGAAGGTGGACAAGAGAAGCAGGACAACTAAAGGTAAGTTTGTTGGTTTAGTTGGTTGTTTTTGAACAATGATGAACAATGATTGGTTTTATGTGGGCTGCGTCCCGAGAATTTGTAAGTTAATGTTTGGTTTTTTGAACTTTTGGTTTCTGGATGTAATGGGCCATAAGGGTTAAGAACAAGTTATTTTTAGTTTTCAAGTGTTGGGTTGGTCCGACACAATGTAGGTTTAGGAGTTTGCTTGGAAATAGCTTTTTCAATCTTGGCAGGGTAAAATAGTTTTTAGAACTTGGTTCCCTTTTGGAAATGGAATAGGCCAGGATTTTGGGTATGTTCTTATGTGTAAATCTTGCGTATGGTGTAAAAAACCTTTGCTACATTTTGTTTGATATTGTAATATCAAAAATACTTAGTCTTTAGATGACACGAATATGCCATAACCAATTGAAAACATCTTAAGTTCAATATTTAATTAAGTGGAAATGGGGGGTGCATACATATAAACATACGTGCCCATTCTCACCTTAATTATTACTGAAATCTTGCGCTCCAGGAGAAGGTGTATCCACCTTGATAGAAACAAAAGAAAGTAAATTTCTTTAAACCTTTGAAGGGATTAAGTACCTTGAACTCAAGATGAGATGACCAATCTCAAGATGTTGTCGTCTTGGGATCTCCAAAAACACTTATAAAAAAGATAATATCTCGCAAAACGGCAATATGTTAAAAACCCGACATCTTGTTATTTTTATTGATGTGAATAAACTCTGTGTAAATAACTTTATTAAAGTAAATGAAAATAAAGTAAAGTTTACTGAGGTAAAATCATACCTGACCTATTAACTTAAGATGTTAACAACTTGAAGGTGTTGACATCTTCGTTAATTCCCACTTCATGGTACGTATTTCAAAGTAAGCATTCTAAGTTTCTTTACAAGACAGAAACATGGTAAGGTTGGGTGTTAGCTTAGCTAACACCCCTTCAATGCGTAAGTGAGTAATGGTTTGATAAATATAATCAAAATGGAAATAACTTTATTGATATGACATAAATTAAAATCATACCTATTTTTCTGGATTTTATTGACAATCTATAACTTACATGAAGTACGTCTTAAGATGGATAGAATTCCATGATCTGGGGATCCTTACGCCTTCCAAGGTTGACAACCAGTATGCCCTTTTTCTTGCATCTGCGTCTATCAAGTAGGGTCCTTCCCATTTTGGTGCCAACTTGCCAGCATTGAGCTCTCTTGTGTTCTGGAGAACCTTCCTTAGCACCAAATCACCAACTTGGAATCTTCTTACCCGGACATTCTTGTTATAAGATCTTGCAATCCTTTGCTGATATGCTACCATCCTTCGCCATATCTCTCAATTCATCAATGGTATCAAGATCTTGTGCCAAGATGGTACTATTCTGCTCAGGATTCAATAATCTATATCTTGCCGAGGGGACAACATTTCAATGGGAATGAAAGCCTCTTATCCAAAGACTAGAGAGTAAGGGGTTTGGCCCGTTGCATTCTTGGGTGTCATTCTATCAGCCCATAAAACGAATGGCACTTCTTCGGCCCATCTTCCCTTTTTTTGGTCTAATATCTTCTTCATGTTGGAAATAATGATCTTGTTACTTGACTCCGGTTGTCCATTTACTTGGGGGTGTACCGGTGAAGATGTTACCAGTTTGACTCCCCATTTTGTGAGAAAATCTTGAGTCTTCTTACTAATAAATTGGGAGCCATTGTCACATATGATTTCTGAAGGGATACCAAACCTACTGAAGATGTGCTTCTTAATAAATGATATAACCTCCTTGTCACGACCTTGAACATAAGCTTCGGTTTCAACCCATTTAGAAAAATAATATGTCATTGCCAATAAGAACACCTTTCCTACAGGGTCCTTAGGTAATTTTCCAACAATATCCATCCCCCAAGTCATGAAGGGCCAAGGGGAGAGGATAGGATGCATCATTTCAGCTGGCTGGTGCAAGATGTCCCCATCTCTCTGACAGGAATCACACTTCTTGGCATAATCTGCTGCATCTTGACGCATGGTAGGCCAGAAATATCCCATTCTAAGAGCATTAGTGTATAGACTTCTACCCTCAGAATGATTGCCACATAAGCCCTCATGAATCTCTTTCAAAATTTCCATAGCTTGATCAGGTTCTAAACATCTTAAGTATGTGTAGATACCCCGGGGCGGAGGCCACGGCTTTAGGCTAGAGCGCGCGGATTACCCTATGATGTCTAATTGTGTTTTAGAGTCGCGCACCCACGTTTTTGAGGAACTTAAGAAAATGTAATGTTTATGAGCCTAAGTTTGATTTACGAAAACATAGATTCTTTGGGATGAGGGGTTCGGGGGTTAGGTTACGAAATGGGAAGTACTTAAACACCCATTTCGCCCGAGCAATCTTGGTCTTGTTTATTCATAATTCACTTTAAAGATAGATCTGTTCTTCCTATTTGAATGATGATAAAAGGGGGTTTTATAGTTTAGAATGTAGGTAGATAACTCCTAAGCCAATTTAATGTAACGAAAGGGCCATTGGTGTCATGTCCCAAATGGTTTTGGGGTGATTGCACATTTGATTGAAGAAGAAGAAGAAGAAGAAGAAGAAGAAGAAGAAGAAGAAGAAGAAATAAAGAATAAAGTTAAGACATTTTACCTATAATATCCTTCAAAGAGAACCTCTTGAAAAAGTCTTGAAGAAGAGGTTGAATACTTGGAGAGAATATCTTTTGTAAATTTCCTAGAGCTTTGTTTAGAGAAAAGTCTAAGGTGGAAAAGTCCTCTTCCAATGATGGATTGGAGGGGTTTTTATAGTTGAAAATGTGTGTGTTTTAGAGCCAAATGGAGTCTCCAAGAAATCTTTCCCGGGCAAAATCATGTATAATGAGCAAGGGAGAGATTCTTGGGCAGAATCTGTACACACCCCAGAAGCGTGCGCATCCCACCTAAGCGACGGAAGGCGCGCGCGTCTGGCCTCAAGGGGCGGAGGCACGCGACTCTGAAAGGAAAATTTTGACAGAATAGACAGGAAAGTTAGAACTGTTATTCAGTTTAGCCCTTAGACTTAACGGAGCCCGTCTTGAACTTAACTAAAGTAACAGAGACGAACAGAGAACACTTAAAAGAGGGAGAAACACAAAAATCAAGTGTACAATTGGGGTGAATGGTCTAAGGCGGGGTGTCTACAGAGCCCCTCGGCGGCGTGGATTGCAAAGCAAACGCGCCGACGAAAGACAGACATCCACCTAGGACATCACCAAGAAAAAGAAAGGACTCGATAAAAGCAGGAATTTGAAATTGCAAGGGATAGAGGTGCGCTCCCTGTATGAGCGTCTTGGGTGATAATGAAAGGTTCGGTGGCATGAAGCGGCCCACCGTGACCGATAGCGGGACCTGTCTGCTGATAGCGAGATCCGTTTGCTGGAAGCGGGACCTGTCTGCTGGTAGCGAGATCCGTTTGCTGGAATGCGGGACCTGGAGGACCGTTTACTGGAAGCAGGGCCTGTCTGCTGATAGCGAGATCCGTTTGCTGGAAGCGGGACCTGTCTGCTAATAGTGAGATCCGTTTGCTTTGCGGGACCCAGAGGACCGTTTGCTTGAGTGCGGGACCCAGAGGACCGTTTGCTGGAAGCGGGACCTGTCTGCTGATAGCAAGATCCGTTTGCTGGAGTGCGGGACCCGGAGGACCGTTTGCTTGAATGCGGGACCCAGAGGACCATTTGCTTGAATACGGGACCCGGAGGACCGTTTTCTTAAATGCGGGACTCAAAGGACCGTCTGCTTGAGTGCGGGACCCGGGGGACCATTTGCTTGAGTGCGGGACCCGGAGGACCGTTTGCTTGTAGATCTTGCTTGATAAGGATGTGGTGATTTTGTGGCTTAACCAGGACCAAGTTGTTGCCGTGAGTCGTACTTTGATGTTGACTGTTTGACTTTGACTCTTGGTGGGGTGTGGGCACAGTTGACTGCGGAGTGCTTTCTGCTGGGGATGAATTGTCAAAACTGATCTTTGAGAATTAAGGAAGGACACCCTAACTTTTTTTTTTTGTGAGAATTCCTGTCCTACTTTCAATTTTAGACATGCCTTAAGGGCGGACCAAATTAACGTGTGCCCAACTGGGTGCTCAAGGATTGGAGCTGCATCTTGATTTGGGCAGAAATTTCTTGCATAGTTTTCCTGATAAGGCTTACTGAAATGATCCTGGCTTGGGAAGCGCGCGCCTCCCTTTGTAGGCGTGTAATACGCGCGCTTTACGCACCGGTGACGGGTGGCGCGCGCGTCTGGGTTGCGGAATTATGGGCTTGACTTTTGCTGGCCAAAAGATCCCCCAACAGCTATAATATCAGCTTCTGGTCGACAATTTGATTTTAACAGCTCTCTTATGCCATTTTGAACACCGTTTTATTGCCCAATTTTGCTTGCCACCTTCTTTCCCATGGCCTCTAACCTTTTTAGTCTTGATGCCGAGGTTGTTAAGAGTTATGAGAAGGATTTGTCGACATTCGTGTATTCCTTCAAGACTCATCCCAAGAAGGCTTTCATTAAAGATTTTGGGTTTTGAATTCTTTTTACTTTGCGGACATTGAAGCCGGATTGGGATTTGTTGAAGGCCGGTGCAGCCTTTTGGGATTGTGATAGCCATACTTTCAACTTTTCGGCTAAGGAATTGGTGCCGATTGTCGATGATTTTGGGGCCATTCTTGGTATGCCTTTTTCCGGTCGGATTACCGTCCCTAAGTATCACCACGGTGTTGTTGACTCTTGGGTTGACCTTCTGAATCTCCCTGTTGGTGAAGAAGATGATGCACGGGACTGTTGTTGACATATCTGAGCTTCCGATGTTTTTCAGCTTGCATTCGGAGGATGTCGTGGTTCAATTCTTTAAGAAAAAAGCCATGGTTGTCTGTCTTTTCAGCGAGGTTCTGCTTGTCGCTCCTCTGGGTACTGCGGATGCGCAGTTGGCAGAGATTGTGTTGCAGGCAAAGGAGAAACGATTCAGTATAATCCATCTCATAGTGGGGGAAACTTTGCATGGTCTGGACAAATTGCATCGTACGGGCGAGATGCGACGAGGAAGCCCCTTGCTTTTAACCATATGGCTTCGAGAGCATTTCAGGCTTTATGCGTCAGACGGCAACCTCTCTCCTTTTGCTGTTCATAGGTGACGGTTGCTAATTAGAGATTTGACTGAAGAAAATTGGCAGAAGTTCTTCGCTTCCCGTGCTTCAGCTGATATTGAGTGGTATCCCTCTTCTTGGGGTCTTCGTCCTTTCGTGGAATGGACCTTCGGTTTCCAGCACGTGGTTTTACCTGGGTTGAGAGACTCTTCATTTTATCAACCAGAACGGGTTTTGAGACAGTTCAGTCGCTAGCAAATAATTCCTTTTCCGAGGAATGGGATATTTTATCTGGTTTCTTATATGGGTCAGGACTTCTCGAGTGAGCTTCAGTCGGCTTGGGGGGATGATCGCAACCGGTGGGCTTCCGACCCTCTACATCGGGGTAGTATCTTTCTTCCCGAGAGTTACTTGGATCATTTGTTCGGTACCGTTTACCGCGGCATTACTTGGGTAGATGCTCTTCGGGGCTGAATTGTTAGGTCAAGACTTTGATCCTAGCAGTGCTCTGAGATACAAGGAAGCTGCTGCTGATGTGAACAACATTCTGACTGACCCTTTCGGTACCCCTTTGGATGACTTTTATGCTCGGAGGCGCTTTGTTGCGCAGAAGGTTTCGGTCCGTATTAGTGTTCCTAGACCTCCCAAGAAGAGTAGGATTGATGGTCGTTCGGGTGGCCCTTCGAAGGCCAAGAGAAAATTAGATTTTTCCTAGTACCCCAAGAGATTGCAAGTAAAATATACCACTTTATTTAGGATTTAATGTTTTATGTCTTTTAATAGCTCAACATTTCCATTGTAATGATCAAAATAATTCAGTGAATGAATAAAAATTGCATCTCGTTAATTTGAAATGATTTGGGTATTTGTTTATATTTTAGACCGCACCCGAAGGTTGCCTACGTTCCTCCAGTGTAGAGGCTCAGGTTTTCGTAGTTCAAACAAATGAAGACCTTTTTTTTTTTTTTTTTTGTTTGCACCCTGTTTTTTTTCCCTAGACCGCCCTTTCGGGTTTTCAATCCAGTGGGCTTCTTTTTTGCACGTGCTCTAATTTTTGCCTACGCCACCCTTGCGGGTTTTCAACCTAGCGATCCCTCTTTTTTTAAATGGTCTTCGTTTATTAAGCGTAGAATCTCTTCAGCTTGTCGAGGTTGACTTCCTTTTGCAGCTGATCTCCATCTAAATCCACGAGTCGGACTGCACCGCCGCTTAGTATCTTCTTGACCACGTACAGACCGATCCATCGGGGTCCCCATTTTCCAAGGTGGTTCATGGCGTTAGGAGGATGTTGTCTTAAGACCAAATCTCCCACATTGATGTTTCGAGGCTTCACCTTTTTGTTGAAAGCCCTTGCCATTCTTTGTTGATAGGCTCTCGTACGTTCGAGTGCCCTTAGACTTTTCTTGTCGAGTAGAGCTAGTTGTTCATATCGAATTTTCATCCAATCGATTTCATTGACTTGGTTCTCGAGGAGGACCCGTAGGGATGGGACTTTGAGCTTTATTGGGAGTACAGCTTCGGGACCATACACCAGTGCATAAGGAGTTTCTCCAGTTGCTGTCCGTATTGACGTGCGGTAGCCCCACAATGCTAGAGGTAGTTTTTTGGGCCAATCCCTTCCAGTGGAGGCCATTTTCTTCACAATGGTCTTGATTGTCTTATTAGCTGCTTCGACCGCGCCGTTTGCTTGAGGGCGGTATGGAGATGACTTATGCTTGGAAATCTTGTATTCTACCAGGAGCGCGTCCATCTCTTTCTCAAAGTGAGAACCGTTGTCTGAGATGATTTCATGAGGAACGCCGTACCGGCACATGATGTGGGTCTTTACGAATTCGGCCACTTTCTTGGCGTTGAGAACCCGGTAAGCCTGTGCTTCGACCCATTTTGTGAAATAGTCCACGGCTACTAGGACGAAAGATTGTCCGTTGCTGCCAGTAGGGTGAACTTTGCCGATGATGTCTTTGCCCCAACAAGACAAAGGCCATGGCGTGGTCATGTTGTAAAGTTGTGAGGGTGGAGCATGTTGTAGGTTGGCATGGAATTGGCATTTGGCACACTTTTTGACTTTCTCGATGCAGTCTCTTTCCATGGTACTCCAATAATAACCCATGCGGAGTATCTTCTTGGTCAACATAAACCCGTTCATGTGGGGCCCACATTCACCTTCGTGGATCTCATGCATTATTTCTTGAGCTTCAGTCTCATTTGCACATAGGAGATTGATCCCTTCGTGGTGCCTTTTGTAGACTCGGTCTCCAATTAGTACATATCGAGAGGCTAGCCTTTGGAATGCCATCTGAGACTTCTTATTGCTATTCTCGGGATAGGTGCCATTCCTGAGAAAATTCATGATATCCGAATACCACGGAGAGTTTGCTTGGACCTCGTTGATCTCGATACCCATGCAGTAAGCCAGACTGTTCCTTCGGGAGATTTTAAAGGGTTTCACCATTTTTCCCTCGGGCATTTCGACCAGTGAAGCAATGGTGGCTAGTGTATCAGCGAAACGGTTCTTGTCCCTTGGCAGGTAGTTGAAGGTGATTTCTTGAAACTGTTCAACCAACTCCCCGAGATGTTGACCATACTGTTGTAGAGTTGAGTCCTGAATCTTCCATTTTCCAGATGTCTGATTGATGACGAGTAAGGAATCACCAAATACCTCTAAGCTCGTGACATTTCTCTCGAGGGCCGCTTCGAGTCCGCTATGCATGCTTCGTACTCGGCGATGTTGTTGGTGGCCTCAAATTCGAGGCGGATAGCAATTGGAGTATGGATGTCGTTTGGATCAACAAGTAACATCCCTATGCCATATCCATGCTTATTGGCCGCGCCATCGAAAAAAAGTTGCCACTTATCTTCCTCTGTTGTAGCACAAATTAAATGCTCGTCGGGGAACTGTACATCTTCCCCTTCACTTCGTCACACGGAAATTCAGCAAGCTGATCACTGAACACTTTCCCCCTGATAGATTTGAGTGTGACGTAAGTGATATCGTAGCCGGTGAGCATGAAGTACCATTTGGCTATTCTTGTTGACATGAAGGGCTTCTCAAAGATGTAGCGGAGCGGGTCCACTTTTGCTACCAATTTGATTGGGAAGGCCTCCATGTAATGCTTGAGCTTTTGAGTAACCCAATCCAATGCCGCACAAGACTTTTCTAAGACAGAGTAGTTCTTCTCAGCCCCTTGAAACCGGTGGCTGACAAAGTAGATAGCATTCTCTTTTGGGGAGTCTCGTTGTTCTTGTGCTAACATAGCCCCTAGGGCTTCATCATTGACAGTGAGATAGAGCAAGAGAGACTTCTCTTTATGCGGTGGAACCAAAACTGGAGGGCACGTCAAGTAATGCTTTACTTGGTCGAAGGCTTCTTGCTAAGCATCGGTCCATTCTAGAGCCACATTCTTCTTGAGTGGCTTGAAGATCGGCTCACACATGGAAGTGAGTTGGTGCAAAAACCGACTGATGTATTGAAGTCTGCCCATGAAACCTTTGATTTCTTTCTGCGTCTTTGGTGGAGGCATGTCAATGATTGCCTTGATCTTGGAGAGATCGGCTTCAATTCCCCTCTCAGTGACCATATAACTGAGAACCTTTCCTCTGATGACCCCAAAAGTGCACTTTGCGGGATTGAGTCTCATGTTGTGTTGTCGAGTCATTCAAAGAACTTGCGATGATCGATCAAATGTTGACCGTTGGTTCCCTTTGAATGGATGATCATGTCGTCTACATAGACCTCGATCTCTTTATGAATCATGTCATGGAATAGATCAGTAACAGCCCTTTGGTAGGTAGCCCCAGCGTTCCTTAACCCGAACGGCATGACTGTGTAGCAGAAAGTGCCCTATGGTGTTGTGAAAGCTGTCTTGTGTTGGTCTTCTTTGGACATGAGAATCTGATTGTAACCGGTAAAACCGTCCACAAATGAGCGGACTTCATAGTTGGCAGTCGAATGGACTAGCATGTCGATATTTGGTAGCAGAAAATCATCTTTCGGGGAAGCTTTGTTCAGATCCCGGAAGTCCACACAAACTCGAATCTTGCCGTTTGCCTTTCTGACTGTCACAATGTTGGCTAGCCAAGTCGGATACTCAATGACTTTGATGAAACCCACACTGAGGAGCTTTTCAATCTCTTCTTTGACTTGTAGGGACCAGTCTGGTTTGATCTTTCTGAGCTTCTGCTTTACTGGCTTGGCGTCCTCTCTAATCAGAATTCTGTGCTCTACGACCTTTGTGTCTAAACCCGGCATGTCATTGTACGACCATGAGAATACATCCACAAATTCTTTGAGCAGTGCAATCAATCTGTCTCTGTCTTCTCCCTTGAAGAAGCTGCCTATCTTCTTTTCATTCGGTTCTTCGTCGGTACCCAGATTAACAACATGCAATTCCTCATCAGCCCCTGGACCATTTTCACCACGACAACGAACCTGTTGTGCTAGTTCATTTAGGTATGTTATGTTTTTGTGGTCTAATTCATCATAATTTGAATCATTATTAACTTGTTCATTAAGTTCGTTAGTAGTTAATTCATCATTTATGATGTTTGCAATCTCGGGGTACTCAGAAATATCGAATTATTCATTAGCAAAGAAAGGAAACACACGCTCGGTTATGGCCTCCATATCCTCTTGGGTGAGGGTATTAGAAACACTCTCGGACTCGAAAGTAAGTATGAGCCGCTCTTCCTTTGTTGATGTGCAGGGTATGCAACCCATTTCTCAGACTAGGAATTCCTTGGATACCATGGGCCCCTTCGTAGAATACCAGTTGTTGATTGGCTCGGAGCTTGGCTGGATCTCGCTGATAGATGGACTCTCCATTTCTGTGTTGCCGGAGATGGCGTTGACTTGACAATCGTCCATGATGGTGAATTCCTCAAACATGGAGGCTAGATCGGACAGTCCTTCCCCCACGGTAATCTCTACCTCGGACTCTATAGTCACTTTCTTGCCCCACCACTCTCGGGGTGACATTGGAATAGGTTCCCTTTCTTGTGTCGGAATTTCACAATCAGTGAAGACGGGACATTCTCAGCCATGACAGTGACTATCTCATCCCCATTTCTGATCTTGACACACTGATGGAGAGTGGAAGGGACAGCATTGGAACTGTGGATCCATGGTCGGCCCAAAAGTAAGTTTAACGAAGACGGGACATCGAGTACTTGAAATGGGACGGACATGATCATGCTCCCAAATTCGACATCAACTTTTAGCATTCCCATAACTGTACGGGCCGTGCTGTCGTACCCTCTAATGACTTGGGTAGAAGGTTGTAAATCGGAGCTTTTGAGCCCCAATATGCCCATGACTCGGCTAGGCATTAAGTTGAGTACGGAACTACCGTCTACTAAAACTCTTGAAATGGGTCTCCCCCTTGCCCTTACTTTGAGGTAGATGGCTTCATTGTGATTAGACCCAAATGGCGGGAGTTTAAGGATCCCGCCCCAAGACAACATGTGTCAAAGGCGAAATACCAAACACGGTTAACTTTCCTAACGAAAAAGAAACGGAGTCGCCACATTTGTTAATTTTAAACCCAACAAATGAGAATGGTTAGAGAAGGTGAGTTCGGAGGTCAGGTTACACTTTGGTAAGAACATATTTGTGGTTCACCCAAAGTGCCTCGGAAAGAACCGAGTCTCCCTTATTAGTTTGAAAATATGCATATGTGTGTGTGTATTTAACGAAAAAGTTTCTGTTATTGGTTTTATTTGGAAAAACTTAACTGAAAGGGTCTGTTTGTCAAGAAAATAGGGATTAGAGGGAAAAAAAGACATTTTTCCCCCTATTCCCAACATAGCCGTACGGATGTACAGGCCGTTTCCTGGGATTTTACAGTTCAGTCAAGAACAGTCCAGTTTCAGAGCAGAAACAGAACATTCTGTTGAAACTGATGTTGTTGACTTGGTTTTGGCACCAAAAACTCACCTTCTTCACCTATATAAACACCTCTAATTCACCTTTGAATAAGAGGAAGATTTTTTATCACTAACAAAACTATACACAAAATATACTTGCAAGACATTTCTCAAGAGTCACCCTTTGAAGTTCTTGAAAGTATAGGTAAAGACCATTTTTTTTCCTCTCATCTCTTCTACTTCATCTCTCCTCTCTTTCTTTTATTTTCAATCAAAGTGCAATCACCCAAACATTTTGGGACATGACACCAAAAGCTACTTCACTTCATTCAAGCTAGTCAAGGAGTTATCTCCCTACATTCCAAAACACCTTTCAAAACCCCCTCTTTCATCAAAGAATAAGAAGAACATTTTATCATTCATGTAGATTTCGATCAAGCAATACCAACTTTAGTTGGGCGAGATGGGTATTTAAGTACTTCCCATCTCATAACCTAACCCCCGAACCTCATAAACAAGAATCTTTGTTTTCGTAATCAAACATAGGCTATAAACATTAGGTTTTTCTTATGTTCCTCTAAAACATAGGTGGCGACTCTACAAATCAAAACACAAATAGACATCCTAGGACAATCCACCGCCCTAGCCAAGTAGGCTCTCTTGGGGTATCTACAGTGGCGACTCTGCTGGGGATGTTTGAGGGTAAAACTTGCATTCTTGATCAAAGTCTACATTTTCTGGGCATTCTGGTTCCTGATAGGGGAAGCGTGCGCCTCTGACCTTCTTAGCCTAAGGCGCGCGTGGCCCACATCAAGGACCAGAGTCGCCCGCTTCCTGATGTTCTTCATGTTCTTCTTTTTTCTACACTAATCACTTCTGCAGGGGTTACAATATACATTCAGGACCAGGGCAATCCCCTGAGTCCAAAGTCTGACAGTCTGACAGGCCAGAAGCGGGTGCCTCCCATAGACTCTGTGCCAGGCGCGCGCTTCCCACAACACAGGCCAGAGGAACACGCTTCTGGGTGGTTTTCCAGAACAAGGTCAGTTTCAGAGCAGAGCAGAGCAGAGTGATTGGGGTGTGTGCACAGTTGCCTGCATCATGGACTGTTTTGGATCCCTTAACTGTCTTCTTTTGTTTTTTGATTTATCGGTCACACGGGTGATTCGAAAGTTGTAATTATGTGCTTATTTGCTTTTCTTTCATAAAAAAAAAAGTAAAAAAATATTTTGTCACATGTTGGACCTCACACTACGTGCACAATCTCCTATAAATTGCTCACTATCGAGTCACACAAGTTTATAACCCCAAACCCGTCGAGGCCCGTCATAGGAAGTTTCAAGCTCCACCCGACCTTGACTCTTTCGAAGCGGTAAACCTCAACCCGTGGCGTAGTTCATGACTACATGCCGGGGGTGACCTTAAGCCTCTCATTAGCCGAGCATAAGCCAACACAACTCTAGTTAGGGTCTAACACTCCGTGACTAAAGTCGGTTTTTCATGTGTTTAGATTTCCCTAAACTAATGTCTTCAAAACATACATGCCAAGTAGTTATCATGGACGAAATAAAACTCCGTCCCCAAGTGGTTATTATGGACGAAAATAAAAATCCATCCCCGCATGTATGCTTTACTACATTAATTTAGTTTAATCCCGACATGTGTAGGATTCACAAGCGTGATGGAATCCGATGAGTATATGGGACCGTGAGATGGTCTATATACTAGTGTGACGATTCCATTATTTTCTTAGAAACTCAAAAGGGACCCCGTCCCTCTGACTTATAAAAAAAAAGAGTCTTTTCTTATATGGTTTTGAGTCGTGTGCCCAATGTGTGCTCTAAGCCTCTTCATGGACCGAAAGTGTTACTCAAGACTGACAAGGGCCTCTTCTGCAATATAGGTTCAATTGGTACTTACAAATTCTACCGGGATTCAGCGAATCGGTTAGTCCGTGAAGTGATTACTCCAACAGCTCCGACAGTAACCATGACTGGCAGCAGCAACACCATGTCTCTCGAACAACTTTCAGCTATGGTTCAAGTGCTCCAAGACCAAGTCTCCACTCTTAATAAGGAGGCCCAAAATAATGATGATCTTTGGCAATCTCACCTCGACAACCAAAGAGAGGCCCACGAGGCCGAGATGGAGTAAATGAAAGAAAAGCTCACCAAGCTTGCCAAGGGTAAGGACAAGAAAGACAATGAAGAGTCCTAGTGGACCCAAGGCTTATTTGAGAGCCCTTATGTTAGTGCCCGCACCAAGAAAATGGGGGAACCGAGCACCGAGAATAATGAACACAAGATGGTTGATTCAATTATGGCATACATAGATCAACGCTTCAATGGCCTTAACGTGGGAAAGAGTCCCGACACGAGCCTTTATCAGTCTTCTATTCTCATGAGCACAATGGTCGCTCTCCCCGACAAGTTCAAAATGCCCGACATCAGCAAGTTCAAGGTCAACTCCTATCCCATGGCACACATCGAGACTTACATTTGGGCCATGGTACCGAAGAAGGTCTCTCCTAAGGTTTTGGCACAATGCTTCCCCCTTACTCTCGAGGGGGCGGCAAAGGATTGGTATGCTACTCTCCCGCTCACAGTCCGTCTTGATTGGGACGCCGCCATCCTTGCCTTCAAGAGTCAATACCAAGGCAACACCACCCATCGGCCAACCAAGAAAGAGCTTGAAAACACCACTCAAAGGGACAACGAGTCCTTTATTGATTTCACTAGAAGGTGGAATGACAAGGTTGCTGAAATTGTCAAGAGGCCCAACACCAAGGAGAAAATGGACATCTTTCTTAAGTGTCTAACGATTGATCTCCGCACTCACCTAAGTGGGGCTTGCTATGGCGATTTCTCTCAAATGTATGAGGCGGGGATCCGAATGGATGAGTTGCTTAGGGAAATCAAGAAAAGTGCTCCTACCCTCAGTTACAAGGCCGCCTCTAGCTCCATAAAAGAGGCTTCAGTTAATGCCGTTACTACCGACAAGGGGAATTACAAAAGAGTTCCTCCACCACAAGATAAGAAGTTTCAAGATGATCGTGTCTATACTCCTCTCCATGGCATGACTATCACCGAGGCCTTTGAATCTCTCAAAGCCAAAGGGCAAGTTACTCCTTTCCAAGGGTACAAACCCAAGGCATTACGTCCCAACCATGCTCACCATAAGCATTGTGACTACCACCAACATAGCGGCCACACCACCGAGGAATGCTTCGTCCTCTGAAACGTCATCTAAGATCTCATAGAAAAAAAGGAATTCATAGTTCCTAATGAGGGTGGTGTCAATGTAATATAGGTAGGAGAGTTTGAGGAGACCACTCATTCAATCCCAATTGTGAATGAGGGCTCCAATATTATGAATAAGATTGATAATTCTTGCTATGTTGTGACTTATGATAAGGTAATGAGGGAAGTACTAGAGAATAGGAAAAAGAAGCAAGATGGGAACATCAACATGCTAACTCGATCCGGATGAGTGATAACAAACAACCCCGCTACTTCTGCACCAAGCTCCTCTTCTCAAAGACTGCAAGCTCACGATACTCCCGAAGACGCTTTATTGGTTCAACTCAAGAAAACTCAAGCCAACATCTCCATTTAGGACCTTATTGCATCCTCAAAGAAACACCGAGATCTTGTCATCAGTAATCTCGACGACACATCGATCTCTCCAGATACAACTCCCGAAAACCTTACAGTAATGATAGGTCATATTCATTTTGGCAATGTCATCACCTTTGCCGACATGGACCTTCCACCATTTGGTTCCGACCACAATGAGGCCATTTATCTTAAGGTGAGAGCAAGAGGGAGACCTATTTCAAGAGTCTTGGTTAACGGTGGTTCCGCACTCAACCTAATGCCCAGCCGAATCATGGGCATACTGGGGCTTAAGAATTCAGATTTGAAGCCTTCTACTCAAGTGATCCGAGGTTACAACAGCACTGCCCGTACAGCCATGGGTATGGTGGAAATAGACATTGAGTTTGGGAGCATGGTCATGTCCGTCCCGTTTCAAGTGCTCGATGTGCCTTCCTCGTTCAACTTATTGTTGGGCCGCCCATGGATACACAGTTCTAACGCCGTTCTTTCGAATCTTCATCAGTGTGTGAAGTTCAGAAATGGGGATGAAATAGTGACCGTTATGGCAGAAAACATCACTATCCATAAAAAGGGGGAACCCATTCACCAAATTCAGCATGGTTTAGCAGACTCTACCCTCTCCAACGTCTCAATCAACGCCATCGACAAAGAAGGGGGAAGCGGGTCATGGACCCTTGGCAATCTCAAAGTCCTCCACATGATGAGGAACATGAACTACTTCCCTGGTTTAGGCCTAGGGAAATATCAACAAGGGAGAATGCAACCAATTGAGGTTCCTTTTGTTAAGAACAAGTTCAGTTTGGGATATGAGCCTTCCAAAGATGACTTAAAACACGAGCAAGCCGTCAAGAATTAAAATACCCGAGCTTGTAGGGAAGGCCGTCATTATGAGATTCCCAATCTAAAGCCTTACCGCAAGACGTTGAATGGCTATTTTGTTCGCCAAGGGGAAGCCGTTCCGTACATGATCTTTCCCGAGCCGTGGGTTAACAGCAAGGGAATCAGAAAGCCCGGCCTTGAGATCTTTGCCGACTGTGAGATCCGGAAGTCCGAAAAGGAACCAACTCCCATGTCACCCTGTAAATGGTGGGGGAAGAAAGTGACCATAAAGTCCGAGACAGAGATCACCGTGGGGGAAGAATTGACAGATTTAGCCTCCATGTTCGAGGAACTTTCCCTCATGGATGAGTGCCAAGTCAATGCCATCTACGACACCGACACGAGAAGGGAGACTATAAGTGAGATCCAGCCAAACTCCTAGCCGATCAACAACTGGTATTCTATGAAGGGACCCGTGGTATCCGAAGAATTCTCGGTCAAGAAGATGGTTGCATTCCGCGCAAGGTCACAAAAGAAGACGTGTTCACATTCACTTTCGAGTCCGAGAGTGCTTCCGACACCCTCACCCAAGAGGATATGGAGGCCATAGCCTAGCGTGTGTTCCCTTTCTTTGTTAATGAAAAATTTGACCTTTCCGAGTACCCTGAGATCGCCAACATCATGAATGATGAATTAACTAATAACGAATCTAATAAACTAGTTAATAACGATTAAAATAATGATGAAATAGACCACGAAAACACAACATACTTAAATGAACTTGCTCAACAGGTCTGTAGTCGTGGTGAAAATGGTCCAGGGGCTGACGAAGAATTGCATGTTGTTAATCTGGGTACCGACAAAGAGCCGAAAGAAACCAAGATCGGAAGCTTCTTCAAGGGGGACGAGAAAGACAGATTGACTACACTGCTCAGAGAGTTCGTGGACGTATTCGCATGGTCATACAAAGACATGCCGGGTTTGGACAGAAAGGTCGCTGAATACATAATTCCGATCAGAGACGACGCCAAGCCAGTCAAGCAAAAGCTCAGAAAGATCAAGCCAGAATGGTCTCTACAAGTCAAGGAAGAGATAGAGAAGCTTCTCAGTGTGGGCTTCATCAAAGTTATTGAATATCCGACATGGCTAGCTAATGTGGTCACAGTCCGAAAAGCCAACGGCAAGGTCCGTGTTTGTGTGGATTTCTAGGATTTGAACAAAGCTTCTCCAAAGGATGACTTTCCACTACCCAACATCGACATGCTAGTCGACTCCACTGCTGCCTACGAGGTCCGCTCATTTGTGGATGGTTTTGCTGGGTACAATCAGATTCTCATGGCCGAGGAGGATCAACACAAGACTGCTTTCACAACACCGTGGGGCACCTTTTGCTACGCAGTCATGCCGTTTGGGTTAAAGAACGCTGGGGCTTCTTATCAAAGGGCCGTGATAGACTTGTTCCATGACATGATTCACAAGAAAATTAAGGTCTATGTGGACGACATGATCATCCACTCGAAGGGGACCAAGGTTTCATAGGAAGACTTCAGTACATCAGTCGGTTTGTGCACCAGCTCACTTCCATGTGCGAGCCAATCTTCAAGCTACTCAAGAAGAATGTAGCTCTAGAATGGACCGACGCTTGCCAAGAAGCTTTCGACCAAGTCAAGCACTATTTGACATGTCCTCCATTTTTGGTTCCACCTCACAAAGAGAAGCCTCTCTTGCTCTATCTCATAGTAAACGATGAAGCCCTAGGGGCTTTGCTAGCACAAGAGCAACGAGACTCCACAAAGGAGAATGCCATTTATTTTTTCAGTCACCGATTTCAAGGAGGCGAAAAGAATTACTCCGCCTTGGAGAAGTCATGTGCAGCACTAGTTTGGGTTACTCAAAATCTCAAACATTACATGGAAGCCTTTCCGATCAAGCTAGTAGCAAAAGTGGACCCGCTCTGCTTCATCTTCGAGAAGCCTTTCATATCTACAAGGATAGCCAAATGGTATTTCATGCTTGCCGGTTATGACATCACTTACATTACACTCAAATCCATTAGGGGGAAAGTGTTCAATGATCAGCTTGCTGAGTTTCCGTGTGACGAAGTGAAGGGGGATGTCTTATAGTTTCCCGATGAGCACTTAGTTTGCACTACAACCGAGGAAAATAAGTGGCAACTCTTTTTCGATGGCGCCGCCAATAAACACGGTTATGGGATAGGAATGTTGCTTGTCGATCCAAAGGACATCTACACTCCAATTGCCATCCGTCTTGAATTCGAAGCTACCAACAACATTGCCGAGTATGAGGCATTCATAGCGGGGCTAGAAGCAGCTCTAGAAAGAAATGTCACAGAACTAGAAGTATTCGGTGACTCCCTGCTCCTTATCAATCAAACATCGGGTAAATGGCGAATCCAAGATCCGATCCTTCAACAGTATGGTTAATACCTCGAGGAATTGGTCGAACAGTTCCAAGACATCACGTTCACTTATTTGCCAAGGGACAAGAACCACTTTACCGATGCTTTGGCTACTATAGCCTCACTGGTTGAGATGCCCAAAGGAAAAATGGTGAAACCCTTCAAAATTTCAAGGAGGACCAATCCGACATACTGCATGAACATCGAGATCAATGAAGTCCAAGATAACCCCCCGTGGTACACTGACATCATAAATTTTTAACAACGGCACCTTTCCCGACAACAGCAATGGGAAAACCCGAATAGCACTACAAAAGCTAGCCGCCAGATATGTGTTGATTGGAAACCGAGTCTACAAGAGACATCATCAGGGATCAATCTTTTATGTGCAAACGAGTCCGAAGCTCAAGAAATCATGCACGAAGTCCATAAGGGCGAGTGTGGACCCCACATGAATGGGATTATGTTAGCCAATAAGATACTCCGTATTGGCTACTATTGGACTACAATGGAAAAATTCTGCATTGAGAAAGTCAAGAAATGCGCCAAGTGCCAGTTCCATGCTAATCTATAACATGCTCCGCCTTCACAACTGTACAACACGACCACACCTTGGCCATTCTCTTGTTGGGGCATAGATATCATCGGCAAAGTCCATCCTACGGGGAGCAACGGACAGTCATTCATCCTTGTAGCCGTGGACTATTTCACAAAATGGGTCGAAGCACAAGCTTACCGAGTTCTCAACGCCAAGAAAGTGGCCGAATTCGTGAAGAACAACATTATGTGCCGATATGGTATCCCCCATGAGATCATCTCCGCAATGGCTCTCACTTCGAGAAAGAAATGGATGCACTTTTGGTTAACTACAAAATTACCAAGCACAAGTTATCCCCGTACGGCCCCCAAGCCAATGGAGCAGTCGAAGAAGCAAATAAGACAATCAAAGTCATCATACGAAAAATGGCTTAAACGGGAAGGGATTAAGAGCGTTCGAACGCACAAGGGCTTACCAACAAAGAATGGCAAGAGCTTTCAACAAAAAGGTGAAACCTCGAAATATCAAAGTGGGAGATCTAGTCCTAAAACAACATCCTCCCAATGCCATGAATCCCTTGGGAAATGGGGACCTCGATGGATCGGTCCTTACGTGGTCAAGAGGATACTAAGCGGCGGTGCAGTCCGACTCGCAGAATTTGATGGTGATCAATTGCCAAAGGAGGTCAACCTCGATAAGCTCAAGAAGTTCTATGCTTAACAAATAAAGACCATTAAAAAAACGCTCGCTAGGTTGAAAACCCGCAAGGGCGGCCTAGGCAAAAATTAGAGCACGTGCAAAAAAGAATCCCGCTAGATCGAAAACCCGAAAGGGCGGTCTAGGCAAAAAACAGGGTGCAAAAAAAATAAAAATGGTCTTCATTTGTTTGAACTACGGAGACATGAGCCTCTCTACAAGAGGAACGTAGGCAACCTTCGGGTGCGGTCTAAAACATAATTTTTTACCCAATCATGTCATAAGTCATAACAAAATGCAATTTTTATTCATCTCTTGAATTAGTTTAACCACTACAATGGATCTTGTTGAGCAATAAAAGACAATAAAACATTAAATCCTAAACAAGTGGTCTATTAATTGCAATCTTGGGGTACTAGGAAAAATTTAATTTTCTCTTAGCCTTTGAAGGGCCACCCAAATGGCTCTCAATCCTATTCTTCTTGGGAGGCCTAGGAACACTGAGGCGGACCGAAACTTTCTGCGCAGCAACGCGCCTCCGAGCATAGAAGCTATCCAAAGGGGTACCGAAAGGGTCGGCCAAAATATTGTGCGAATCAGCAGCAGCTTCCTTATACCGCAAAGCACTGCTAGGCTCAAAGTCTTTTCCTAACAACTCAGCGCGAAGCACGTCAACCCAAGTAATGCTGCAGTAAAGAGTGCTAAACAAATAGTCCAAATAACTCTCGGGAAGAAAGATACTACCCCGGTAAATAGGGGCAGAAGATGGCGGTCATCTCCTCAAGCTGACTGAAGCTCCGCTGAAAAGTCCGAACCCATATACGAGACTATACAAAACACCCCACTCCTAGGGAAAGGGATAATCTGTTGGCGACCAAACTGCCTCAAAACCCGCTCCGGATGGTAAAATGAAGAGTCTCTCAAAACGGGTAAGACCACATGCTCAAAACCCGAGGTCCACTCCACAAAAGGATGAAGACCCCAAGAGGGAGCGCACCACTCAATATAGGCCGACGCCCGAGAAGCAAAGAATTTTTTCCAACTATCCTCAGTTAAGTCTCGGATCAGCAATTTTCTCCTGTGAACAGCAAAAGGAGACAGATCACCATCCAGAGAATAAATCTTGAAATGCTCTCGAAGCCATATAGTCAATAGCAAGGGGCTTCCCCGACGCATCTCACCCGTCCGATGCAGCTCATCCAAGCCATGCAGAGTTTCCCCCACTATGAGAGGAATTATGCTAAACTGTTTCTCCTTGCCTTGCAAGATTACCTCAGCCAACTTTGCAACCGCTGTCCCGAAAGGTGTAACAAAAAGAGCCTCGCTGAAAAGGCAAACTGCCATGGCATTCCTCTTGAAGGACTGAGCCATCGGTTCCTCCGAATGCAAGCTGAAGAACATTGGCAACTCGATTATATCTACCACGGTGCCATGCAACATCTTCCTCACATCTCCGATGGGAAGGTTCAACAAGTCAGACCAAGAATCAATGACGCCACGATGGTATCTAGGGACGACAATGTGACCCACCAACGACATCCCGAGAAGGGCACCAAAATCATCAACGGTCGGCACCATTTCATTCGCCAAAAAGTTGAAAGTGTGACTGTCACAATCCCAAAAGACTGCAGCAGCCTTCAAAAAGTCCCAATCCGGCTTCAAGGTCAGAAGCGTGAAGAGTATTCGGAACCCGAAATCCTTCACAAAAGCCTTCTTAGGGTGGGTCTTGAAAGAGTAAACAAAGGTTGACAGGTCCTTCTCGTACTCACCAACAACCTTGGTGTCAAGAACAAAAGAATTGGAAGCCATGGAGAATGTTGATTACAAGCAAAATTGAGCAAAGAAAGAATGTTCAAGAATGGCAGAAAATAGCTGTTGGGAGAATAGCCTCGAACAGAGGCTGATATTATAGCTGTTGGGGATCTTTTGGCCAGCAAATCCCAGAAGCACGCGCCCCCCGACACTCCAATGACCCGCGCGCGTCCCACGTCCACTCGCCAAAGCGCCCGCTTCCCGTCTCAGAAATGCTTCAACTGGCCCTTGTTAAAAGAGGAAATTATGCAGGAACAAAAGTCCTGACACTCCCCAAAGTCCACAAGACCAGATTTCTTCATCAAAGCCACAACAATCTCTGCCCTCCGAGACAAATTTGGGCACAAAATAATTTGGTCCGCCCTTAAGGCATTTCTAAATTAAAGTAAGATAGAAACTTCCACTAAAAAAGCAGGTTTGTCTCTCTCTCTCTTACAAAAGTCAAGGTCAATCTCGACAATTTCCTCGATAAAGGGAAAACATTCTTTCGGTCCGCAGTCAACTTTGCCCGCATCCCGCAAAAGTCAACTGCAACTCCAAGCTGCATACGGCTTCAAAACAGCAACTTGGTCCGCGGTGAACCACCGGAATCACCACTTCTTTATCAAGGAAAGTCTATAAATTCACTTTCATCTCAAGTCCCCTATACGGACTCTACATCAGCAGACGGATTCTCGGATCCCGCTAGTCCCCTAACGGACTTCAACTCGGCAGACGGGTCCCCTAACGGATTCAACTAAGTCCCCTAACGGACTTCAACTCGGCAGACGGGTCCCCTAATAGATTCAGCCAAGTCCCCTAACGGACTTCAACTCGGTAGACGGGTCATGTAGACACCCCGCCTTGGACCGCTCACCCCGATTGCACGATTGATTTTGTGTTTCTCCCTCTTTTAAATGTTTTTTGTTAGTTCCTGTTACTTATGTTAAGTTCCTGAGTGACCCCATTAAGTCCAGGGACTAAACTGAATAACAGGACTAACTTTCTAGTCCATTCTGTCAAAAAAATCCTTCTCTAAGTCGCACGCCTCCGACCATAAGAGCCAGAAGCGCGCGCCTCTGGGCGTCAGTTACAGATTTCTGACCAAGAATCTCTCCCTTGCTCATTTTACATGATTTTGCCCAGGAAAGATTTCTTGGTGACTGAGTTTTGGCACCAAAAACATCTCTTTTACAACTATAAAAATCCCTCTTCTCCACCATTTCAAAGGACTCTTTTTTAGCACTCTTAAAAAGGGGGACTTTTTGATCATTAAGAAAACTCTACACAAAATACTTTCAAAGCATTTCTCAAGAAGTTCTCTAAGAAGTATTTGAAGGTCCTTGAAGCATAGGTAAAAGTTCATCTTCCTCCTTCTTCTCTACTTCATCTCTTCTCTCTTTTATTTTAATCAAACGTGCAATCATCCCAAATCATTTTGGGACATGACACCAATGACTACTTCACTTCATTGAAGCTAGTCAAGGAGTCATCTCCCTACATTCCAAAACCCCTTTTTTAACCCCTTTTATCATCATCGAAGAATAGGAAGAACATTTTGATTATGTAGATTTTGAACAAGCAAGACCGACATTAGTCGGGCGAGATGGGTGTTTAAGTACTTCCCATCTCATAACCTAACCCCCGAACCTCATAACAAGAATCTCTGTTTTCGTATCAAACTTAGGCTAAATATTAGGTTTTTCTTATGTTCCTCTAAAACATAGGTGGCGACTCTACAATTAAAACACGAATAGACATCCTAGGAACAACACACGCGCTCTACCCAAGCCGTGCTCCTCCCGGGGTATCTATAGTGGCGACTCCGCTGGGGACTTCTGAGGGTTAAACTTGCATTTTTGTTCAAAATCTACATCTTTTCTGGGCATTCTGGTCTCTGATGGGGGAGGCGTGCGCCTCTGGCCTTCTTGGCCTAAGGCGCGCGCATCCCACATCAAGGACCAGAATCGCCCGCATCCCATATGTTCTTCCTATTTTTCCCTTCTTTTTTCTGCAATAATCATTTCTGCAGGGGTTACAATGTATTCAGGACCAGGGCAATCCCCTGAGTCTAAAGTCTGACATTCTGACAGGTTTGCCCAGAAGCGGGCGCCTCTCACAGACATTGCGCCATGCGCGCGCTTCCCACATCAACATCCAGAGGCGCGCGCTTCTGGGTAGGTTTCTAGGACAAGAACAGGTTTCAGAACAGAGCATATTTGATGGGGGTGTGGGCACAGTTGCCTGCATCAGGCCTAGTCTGGCCTTTGGACTGCTTTACTTTCGTGTTTTATTTTATCGGTCACACGGGTGATTCGAGAGTTGTAATTTATGTGGTTATTTGCTTTTCTTTCAAAAAAAAAAAGTAAAAAACGTTTTGTCACATGTTAGACCTCACACTACGTGCACGAATTCCTATAAATTGCTCACTATCGAGTCGCACAAGTCCAACCCCAAACCCGTCGAGGCCCGTCATAGGAAGTTTCAAGCTCCACCAGACCTTGACTCTTTCGAAGCGGTAAACCTCAGCCCGTGGCGTAGTTCGTGACTACATGCCGGGGGTGACCTTAAGCCTCTCATTTAGCCGAGCACAAGCCAACACAATTCTAGTTAGGGTCTAACACTCCGTGACTAAAGTCGGTTTTCATATGCCGAGATTTCCCTAAACTAATGTCTTCAAATCATACATGCCAAGTGGTTATCATGGACGAAATAAAAATCCATCCCCGCATGTATGCTTTACTACATTAATTTAGTTTAATCCCACCATGTGTAGGATTAACAAGGGTGATGGAATCCGATGAGTATATGGGACCGCGAGATGTTCTATATACTAGTGTGATGATTCCATTATTTTCTTAGAAACCCAAAAGGGATTCGGTCCCTCCGACTTATATATAAAAAAAAGTCTTTTCTTATGTGGTATTGAGTCGTGTGCCCGATGTGTACTCTAAACCTCTTCATGGACCGAAAGTGTACTCAAGACTGACAAGGGCCTCTTGTGCAATATAGGTTCAATTGGTACTTACCGTGTCTAACGGGATTCAGCGAATCGGTTAGTTCGTGAAGAGATCACTCCAACAGCTTCGACAGCATCAATGGCCGGCGGCTATAACACCGACAACACCATGACTCTCGAGCAACTTTCCACCATGGTCCAACTTCTTCAAGAACAAGTCTTCACTCTTAATAAGGAGGCTCAATGCAAAGATGAAATTTGGCAATCCCACCTCGACAACCAAAGGGAGGCCCACGAGGCCGAAATGGAGCTCATGAAAGAAAAGCTCACCAAGCTCGCCAATGGCAAAGGCAAAGAGAATAATGAGGAGTCCAAATGGACTAAGGGTCTGTTTCAAAGCCCTTATGTTAGTGACCGTACCAAGAAGATGGGAGAACCAAGCACCAAGAACAATGATCCCAAGATGCTTGATTCAATCATGGCCTACATAGATCAACGCTTCAACGGTCTCAACTTGGGGAAAGGCTCCGATACAAGCCTCTATCAGTCATCCATTCTCATGAACACAATGGCTTCCCTCCCCGACAAGTTCAAGATGCCCGACATCAGCAAGTTCAAGGGCAACTCTTGTCCCATGGCACACATAGAGACTTATATTTAGGCTATGGTACCGAAGAAGGTCTCTCCCAAGGTTATGGCACAATGCTTCCCTCTTACTCTCGAGGAGGCGGCAAAGGATTAGTATGCTACTCTCCCGCTCACAGTCCGTCTTGATTGCGACGCCGCCATGCTTGCCTTCAAGAGTTAATACCAAGGCAACACCACCCACCGACCAACCAAGAAAGAGCTTGAAAACACCACTCAAAGGGACAACGAGTCCTTTATTGACTTCACTAGAAGGTGGAATGACAAGCTTGCTGAGATTTTCGAGAGGCCTAACACCAAGGAGCAAATGGACATCTTTCTTAAGTGTCTAAAGATTGATATCCGCACCCACCTAAGTGGGGCTTGCTATGCCGATTTCTCTCAAATGTATGAGGCGGGGATCCGAATGGATGAGCTACTTAGGGAAATCAAGTAAAGTGCTCCTACCCTCCGTTACAAGGCCGTCTCCAGCTCTTCAAAATAAGCTTCAGTTAATGCCGTCACCACCGACAAGGGGAATTACAAAAAGGTTCCTCCACCCAAGGCAAGAAGTATCGAAATGACCGTGTCTACACGCCTCTCCAAGGTATGACTCAAACTGAGGCCTTCGAAGTTCTCAAAGAAAAGGGGCAAGTCACACCCATACAAGGGTACCAACCCAAGACGGTCAATGCTAATCATGCTCATCACAAGTATTGTGGCTACCACCAATATAGTGGCCACACCACCGAGGAATGCTTCGTTCTCCGCAATGTCATCCAAGATCTCATAGACAAGAAGGAATTCATAGTTCTTAACGAGGGTGGTGTCAATGTAATAGAGGTAATGAGGGAGCTATCAGAGAATAGGAAAAAGAAGCAAGATGGGAACGTTAACATACTAACTCGATCCGGACGAGTCATAGCAAGCAACCCCTTCACTTCTGCACCAAGCACCTCTTCTCAAAGGTCGCAAGCTCGCGACACTCCTGAAGACCCTCTACTAGTTCAACTCAAGAAAACTCAAGCCAACATCTCCATTTGGGACCTCATTGCATCCTCGAAGAAGCACCGAGATCTTGTCATCAGTAATCTCGACGACACGTCGATCTCTCCCGATACTACTCCCGAGGACCTCACTGCAATGATAGGCCACATTCATTTTGGCAATGTCATCACCTTTGCAGACATGGACCTCCCGCCATTTGGGTCCGATCACAATGAGGCTATCCACCTTTAAGTAAGAGCAAGGGGGAGACCTATTTCAAGAGTTTTGGTTGACGGTGGTTCCGCACTCAACCTAATGCCCGGCCGAATCATGGGTATACTGGGGCTTAAGAATTAAGATTTGAAGCCTTCTACTCAAGTAATCCGAGGTTACGACAGCACTGCCCGTACAGTCATGGGTATGATGGAAATAGACATTGAGTTTGGGACCATGGTCATGTCCGTCCCGTTTCAAGTGCTCGATGTGCCTTCTTCATTCAATTTGCTTTTGGGCCGACCGTGGATACACAGTTCTAATGCCGTCCCTTCAACTCTCCATCAGTGTGTAAAGTTCTGAAATGGGGATGAAATAGTGACCGTTATGGCGAAAAACGTCACTATCCACAGAAAAAGGGAACCCATCCACCAAATTCAGCATGGTTTAGCAAACTCTACCCTCTCCGGCGTCTCAATCAACGCCATTGAAAAAGAAGGGGGAAACGGATCATAGACCCTCGGCAATCGCAGATTCCTCCACATGATGAGGAACATGAACTACTTCCCTGGTTTAGGCCTAGGGAAATGTCAACAAGGGAGAATACAACCCATTGAGGTTCCTTTTGTTAAGAACACGTTCGGTCTGGGATATGAACCTTCCAAAGAAAGACAATTAAAACACGAGCAAGCCGTCAAGAATGAAAAGGCCCGAGCTCGTAGGGAAGGTCGTCATTATGAGATTCCCAATCTAAGGCCTTACCGCAAGACGTTGAATGGGTATTTTGTTCGCCAAGGGGAAGTTGTTCCATACATGATCTTTCCTGAGCCATGGGTTAACAGCAAGGGCATCAAAAAGCCCGGCCTTGAGATCTTTGCCGACTGCGAGATTCAGAAGTCCGAAAGGGAACCAACTCCCAAATCACCCCGTGAATGGTTGGGGAAGAAAGTGACCATAGAGTCCAAGACAGATATCACCATGGGGGAAGAATTGACAGATTTAGCCTCCATGTTCGAGGAACTCGCCATCATGGATGAGTGCCAAGTCAATGCCATCTACGCCACCGACACAAGAAGGGAGACTATCAGCGAGATCCAGCCAAACTCCGAGCCGATCAACAACTGGTATTCTACGAAGGGACCCGTGGTATCCGAGGAATTCTTGGTCAAGAAGATGGTTTGTATTCCACGCAAGGTTACAAAGGAAGACTTGTTCACTTTCACTTTCGAGTCCGAGAGTGTTTCCGATACCCTCACCCAAGAGGATATGGAGGCCATAGCAGAGCTTGTTTTCCCTTTCTTTGCTAATGAAAAATTTGATCTTTCTGAGTACCCCGAGATTGCAAACATCATGAATGATGAATTAACTAATAATGAATCTAATGAACTAGTTAATAACGATTCAAATAATGATGAAATAGACCACGAAAACACAACATACTTAAATGAACTTGCTCAACAGGTCCGTAGTCGTGGTGAAAATGGTCCAGGGGCTGACATGCTGGGTTTGGACAGAAAGGTCGCTGAACACAGAATTCCGATCAAAGACGACGCCAAGCCAGTTAAACAGAAGCTCAGAAAGATCAAGCCAGAATGGTCTCTACAAGTCAAAGAAGAGATAGAAAAGCTTCTCAGTGTAGGCTTCATCAAGGTTATTGAATATCCGACATGGCTAGCTAATGTGGTCACAGTCCGAAAAGCCAACGGCAAGGTTCGTGTTTGTGTGGACTTCCGGGATCTGAACAAAGCTTCTCCAAAGGATGACTTTCCACTACCCAACATCGACATGCTAGTCGATTCCACCGCTTCTTACGAGGTCCGTTCATTTGTGGATGGTTTTGCCGGGTACAATCAGATTCTCATGGCCGAGGAGGATCAACACAAAACTGCTTTCACCACACCATGGGGCACCTTTTGCTACACAGTCATGCCGTTTGGGTTAAGGAACGCTGGGGCTACCTATCAACGGGCTGTGACAGACTTGTTCCATGACATGATCCACAAAGAGATTAAGGTTTATGTGGATGACATGATCATCCACTCAAAAGGGACCGACGGTGAATATTTGATCGATATCCGCAAGTTCTTTGAAAGGATTCGTCAACATAAGATGAGGCTCAATCCCGCAAAGTGCACTTTTGGGGTTATCCGAGGCAAAGTCCTTGGCTACATGGTTACTGAGAAGGGAATTGAAGCAGATCCCTCAAAAATCAAGGCGATCATTGCTATGCCTCCACCCAAGACACAAAAAGAAATCAAAGGTTTCATGAGCAGACTTCAGTATATCAGTCGGTTTGTGCACCAACTTACTTCTATGTGCGAGCCAATCTTCAAGCTACTCAAGAAGAATGTGGCCCTAGAATGGACCGACGTTTGCCAAGAAGCTTTCGACCAAGTGAAGCATTACTTGACATGCCCTACAGTCTTGGTTCCACCTCATAAAGAGAAGCCTCTCTTGCTCTATCTCATAGTGAACGATGAAGCCCTAGGGGCTATGCTAGCACAAGAGCAACGAGACTCCACAAAGGAGAATGCCATTTACTTTGTAAGTCGTCGATTTCAAGGAGGCGAAAAGAACTACTCTGTCTTAGAAAAGTCATGTGCAGCACTGGTTTGGGCTACTCAAAAGCTCAAACATTACATGGAAGCCTTTTCGATCAAGCTAGTAGAAAAAGTGGATCCGCTCCGCTACATCTTCGAGAAGCCTTTCATGTCGACAAGGAGAGCCAAATGGTACTTCATGCTCACCGGCTATGACATCACTTACGTCACACTCAAATCCATCAGGGGAAAGTGTTCAGTGATCAGCTTGCTGAATTTCCGTGTGACGAAGTGAAGGGGGAGGACTTACAGTTTCCAGACGCGCACTTGGTTTGCACTGCAACCGAGGAAAATAATTGGTAACTTTTTTTCGATGGCACCGCTAATAAACATGGTTTTTGGATAGGAATGTTACTTGTCGATCCAAATGACATCTACACTTCAATTGCCATCCGCCTTGAATTCGAAGCTACCAACAACATTGCCGAGTATGAGGCATGCATAGCGGGGCTAGAAGCAGCCTTAGAAAGAAATGTCACGGAGCTAGAAGTATTCGGTGACTCCCTGCTTCTTATCAATCAAACGTCGGGTAAATGGCGAATCCAAGACCCGACCCTCCGATAGTATGGTCAAGACCTCGAGGAATTAGTCGAAAGCGTTCCAAAGACATCACGTTCACTTATTTTGCCAAGGGACAAGAACTCTGCTTGGCGATGCTTTGGTACTATAGCCTCACTGTTTGAGATGCTCAAAGGAAGAATGGTGAAACCCTTCAAAATTTCAAGGAGGCCCAGTCGGCATACTGTATGAACGTTGAGATCAATGAAGTCCAAGATAATCCCCCATGGTACACTGACATCATGAACTTCCTCAACAATGGCACCTTCCCCGACAATAGTAACGGGAAATCTCGAGTGGCACTACAAAATATAGCCGCCAGATATGTGTTGATTGGAAACCGAGTCTACAAGAGACATCATCAAGGGATCAATCTTTTATGTGCAAA
>JAOWBW010000029.1:95456-189571 GCA_026119855.1 Campanula takesimana | reverse complement strand
CCACGCGGCCAACATTGTCGCCGTCTCAACAATGGCCAGGCGGCCAACCTTGCGCCGGATGATCTGGACCATCAGATCTTCCCTCAGTTTTACTATATAAACCAATCCATGCTATTGGTTTAGGGATCCGATTTGAGAGCTCTATGTACGAATTTTGGAGTTCTTAAACATATTTTGCTCTCTAATTAGCCTTCAAACCACCAAGAAGATCAAGGTTTATTTCTTGCCAACATAGGTAAGTTTTCTAACTTTTTCTTCGTGTTCTTGCATTTTTTTTATGTAGATCTTTTATATTCATGAGCTTTGCATGCTCATCATCATATGTTCATAATATGTTCTTTCGCATGTTCTTCGTGTTCATAGATTAAAACCTTATTTATGCATATATTTAGGGTTGCGATCTTCATAATTACATGTTATTTCATAGCCGATGATGATCGAGGGTTCATCAACCCCAGGATGATCTAGGAACTATTTCTAAACCCTAAACTTTAGGTAATCCCCCTCATTATGCATGATCCCGATTCTTCTGCCTATTCTAATTCTCTGCGAACTACGCTGACCTGAGCTTCTCGCATTGAGAGGAACGTAGGCAATCTTCGGATCCGGTCTAAATCACTAACACACTACTAACACATTCATCATGATAGAAAGACTGATCGATTCGGGCAATAGGAGTGATAACGTTCAATATCTTCTCTTGTTGTAATTTGACCCCCGACCCACTAAAAATGCTTTTTCAATGTTTTGGCTTTAATTAAAACGGCGTGGCGACTCTCATAATTTTAATGTCGTTAAGAATATTCCCTTTGTAAATAATAATAATCACAAGATACTTCCCATGCGTCGCTTCATCGGAAAGGGGTATTCACAGGAAGATGTCAAGCTTGGGCCTCTCGTAGGAATGATGTTGATGAAATGTTCGGCCGGACTCAAATGAATTGATTGATCATCATGTCATTTGGATTATCAACATATTCGGAATCGAGAAAGTATTGAACAAAGACAAGTTGACTTGTTGACCATGACTTGTGTTCAATGACATCATGGACAAAGGGATTATGAAATATTCTAAGGAATGCGAACTTGTATCTAGTTATACTATTTGGGTAGGTATGACGGTTTGCTAGAACCTAATCATATCTTATGGTTTCATGTTTGAACCCATTGCCAACTTAGTATAATCCTAGAGGGTCACACACAATAAAACGAATCTTCAAAAGGACTAAAGTGGAATTTTTCAGCAATTCTGGGCAGCGGGGCGGACCGCCCAAAGTTGGGCGACCGCACAGCCTTCTTTGGGCGGCCGCACGGTGGTGTCGGGTGGCAGATTCCTAATTTGATTAGGAAACGAATTTTGGACGAATTTTGACACAAGTTTCCTATTTGGAATAGGTCCTATTTGTGTATAAAAGGCCAAATTCGGCCAGCAATCTTAACCATTGATTTTATGAGTCTCCAAAGAGTTTGAGAGAGTTTATTTTGTTCCAAGACATCCTTTGATTGAAGAACAAAATAATACACAATTAAAATTCCATATAGTCATTATCAATTGTGAAAGTGTGTTTCATAATTGTTGGTCTAGCAACCAAGATCAAGAAGCTCCTTGATATTCGTTCGTGGTGTGGATACCGCTAGAGGGTGAAGTTCATCATCTTCAAAGTCCGTGTTCGTACTTTCTTCGTGATCAAGCTTCAAATCTCCACCTAGATCAAAGCTAGAAATCAAAGTCATCAAGGGTTAGTTTTTCCTCTATTCATGTTGTTGTATTTGACTTAATCATATGAATGGATCTATGGGCTTTGGGTTTCATAAATTTTAAATGCTAAATTCCGCTGCGCATGTTACATCAAAAACCCAACATTGGTATCAGAGCCCCGTTCATGTTGATTATTTCAATACCTAGATCATGTTATGTGTATATAAATTGTTTATGTGACTCTCATGATATGAATATTGGAATATATGTTGTTTATGTGTTTTTGTGATTTTATGTGGTTTATTGTTTTGCAAATTTAATCGCACGATTCAATCGCAATAAATAAATTATGGTGGATTCAGAATTGTTGATTATTAATTTTTGATTGGATCAAAGTTTTAATAATCGGGGAAAAACAATTTTGAGACAAAATTTTCGAACTTTAAAAATTCTGCACATTCTGATGGCACCGGGCGACCGCACGGAATAGGCTGGGCGGCCGCACGGTTTTGGGCGACCGCACAGGTCATTTTTGGGCGGCCGCACACCAGGATCAGAATGTCTGATTTTGCTCAAAAATCAGAATCTGGAATTTTTCAAAAAATTCAACAAAACCAGTAACAGAACCAGTCCAGACTTGCTGATCTGGAATGGGTTTTGGGTAGTTGGTTTGTGTGTGGATTTTGGGGTTTGATTTTCCTATTTGGTTTAGTCTTGTGATTCTAAGATTGGTTCAAGGTTTGGATGGCTAATCTGCGTTAATCGAGATTGTGTTTCCCAAACTTGATCGCAATCAAAGTTTCAAAGATAAAACGAAGTTAGAATTATGAAGAGTTCATAATTGCTAAAATTGAGAAACAAAGTTCTTGATTCAAAGATTGGAGATCCATGTGGAATTGTGGATGCAATTGGCCTACGTTCATCGAGACCATCTATTGTTTAGTTTCGGCCACATGGACTACTTTCTTGGTTTCTTGAATTAGTGCGGGATTGTGGTTGCCTAATGGCTTAGTTCGACCGCACTTTTTGTTGTCTTGATTTGGAGATAATAACCAAAAGTTGAAATAGTCTTTTCCTCATAATTATAGAGAAACTAATGACACATAAATATCATGCTTAAATTAATGGAGATTAATTTAGTGGCTAAACTTGATGTGTAACATGTTTATATTATGTGCTCATAAATGTGTTATATGCTATATGTGATGAACCTTCAAAGAAAGTTTTAAGTCCTTAATTGCCATGCCATGATTAAAACACTTGTTTATACATGGGTGATCTTGATGTGGGTTCGCCTCCGCGAGGTGCATTAATTTTATTCATGTATGAGCAAGATGAGGTTCATTAATTTAATGTGGGCTTGCCTCCGCAAGATACATTAAATTGAATGGTTCCTATGCGTTTAAAATGGTTGGACTTAATTAGGCGTCAAAACGGTTTTGGGCCTAGGCAAAAGATGAGATTAAACATGCTTTGGAAATTGGATTTCTCAAAGAATCTCATAAAAGGATCTAAGAATCATATGGGATATGATTGACATAATTGTCTACCTAATTAATTTAGTTTTGAGCGGTCCGCCTCTGTGGACTCAAAAGTTAAATTAAAGTTGGATCTTAGCCCAATTAAATTATATTGTACATTGGATGTATATGAAGGTTATATAATTTAGTGGGAGTATTTTGTTTGAAAAAATACATTATTTATTTCTTTAATGAAAACCGGTACTTATTAAATTTTGGAAATTTTGCATAATTGTAGATAATGACTGCTAACACTCAATCAATTTCGTTGCGATCGATCCTTGGGACGGATAAGCTCCAAGAGAATGGTACGAACTTTATGGATTGGATCCGTAGCCTTAGAATTGTTCTAAGCCAAGAAGATAAGTTGTACATTCTCAATGGGCCTCTTCCTGCTGAACCAGAACCTACTGCCCCTAGGGCAGAAAGAGACAATTACAAGAAACATCGTAATGATTCTAAAGATGTAAGCTGTCTCATGCTTGCTACTATGTGCTCAAAACTCCAACAAAGTTTGGAACATTTGGAAGCCTATGAGATAGGCGTGGAGTTAAGAGCCATGTTTCAAGAACAAGCTAGGCAAGAGAGGTACAAGACCATTGTTGCATTCACTACTTGCAAAATGAATGAAGGGAAACAAGTGAGTCCTCACATGCTGAAAATGAAAGGTTATGTAGAGCACCTTGAGAAACTTGGCTATCCAATTCCATTGGAGCTAGCCACGGATCTCATTCTTAATTCATTGCCTAAAAGTTATAATCAGTTTGTGATGAATTATAACATGCATGGAATGGATAAGAATCTCTCCGACTTGCATGGGATGCTTAAAACTACGGAGATGAAGATTGCGGAGAAAGGTTCTCCCGTGCTATTAGTTCATGATGGGAAGAAGGCTGGTGCCAAAGGAAAGGGTAATAAAGTTGTCAAACCCAAAATAAGCAAGGCAAGTGTTGCCAAGGCTTCTGAGGCAAAACCCGATTCACAAAAGGATGCAATCTGTTTCCATTGTCAAAAAAATGGTCATTGGAAACGTAATTGCAAGGCTTTCTTGGAAGAGGAAAAGAAGAAGAAGGACAGCAAGGCTGTGTCGACTTCAGGTATCTATATGATAGATATTCTCGTATCTACCACTGATTCTTGGGTATTGGATACCGGATGTTGTTCTCACATTTGTTTAAATGTGCAGGGTCTAAAGAATAGGAGACTGCTTAAAGATGTTGTGCATAATCTTTTGTACAAATTGATTTTCAAAGGGCCTTGCTCCTTTTGCAAAAAAATTCGGTTTTCAAAAACCTTGGTTGTGCACAACCTGTCCATGTGCAAAATTTTGATTCTTTCTTTTTCATAGCTTTGCTTGATTATTTGTGCAAAATGCTTGTTCATCATACTTGTTCATACAATTGTTCATACAATGCTCATGGTATTAAAATGGACCAAAAATTTCTATTTTGACTCAAAAGGGAACCTAGAAGGCTTCACACAATGTGTACTTGATCTTGTGCACGTTCCAAAAACACTTTAAACCCGGGATGGATGCCACGATGCAGCTTGATTGGTGCTCTTATGCCTTTCTCGCGCGCACGGGTCCATTCCACCTCCCCTTCCAAGCCGAGTCAACCACACATGTCCGTGACACACAAATACCGTGACCATGGTTTGTTTCTGGTCTAGCTCACGTCATCACGTCCCTAATACGTGTCCAAAGTTAATTATGGCCAAGTTAACGCCCGAGTCACGACTCCTTGTGAAAGCAAGTGTGACCAAGGTCATCTTTGACCCAGTCCTTGAATTATGCGTTAATGTTAACCATAATTAACCAAAGTCATGCATTAAGGATAGGGTGACACAGTGTCGTTAAGCCCTAATGTTAAGCCCGTCCTAATCATCCTTAAGCCCAAGGTTAAGGTCCGAGATCCCTCATTAAAATAAGGTCATGCCGGAATTTCGTTGAAGTGTTAAGGCAATCTTAACCTTAACTGGGGCTTAATTATGATAAGAATGGCCCACGCATTGGAACCTTGTGACGCACTAGACCCTAGGTTTGGTTCTTTCGGTCGGTGGAAGCTTCGTGCCCTATAGGACCCTCTCCCGGGATAGTCCGTCCTTGGGAGCGTGCAATACATGTGAAAAATGATGGATCTATAAATGTAGTGATGGCCTCCACTGATCCGGGGTTTAGAATAGTTGCGAAAAATAAGAGAAATCTTTTCCAGCCATTTAAGAAAAAAATGAGTTTTAAGTAAACTTGAACGGATAATTAATTTCACCTTGCATGAATTTGCTCCGTTTTTGCTTCTCGTTGTTGACACATTGCACTCTTTCATTAACAAGAGTCATTTATTTAAGTCTTTGGACGGATCCCCGTTATCCTCCAAGATCTCTGTGAAGCCGTAGGATTAATTTCTTAAGCTCCCGTTAGATTCTTAAGAATAGTCCCCTAGGTCCCCGTTAAGATTCCCGTTAAATCCTAGGAAGTCAGTCACTTCCTTGTATGGATCCCCGTTATCCTCCAAGAAGTCAGTCAAGTCCTTAGATGGATGCCTGTTATCCTCCAAGAAGTCAGTTAAGTCCTTGGATGGATCCCTGTTATCCTCCGAGAAGTCAGTCAAGTCCTTGGATGGATCCCTGTTATCCTCCGAGAAGTCAGTCAAGTCCTTGGATGGATCCCCGTTATCCTCCAAGAAGCTAGTCAAGTCCTTGGATGGATCCCCGTTATCCTCCAAGAAGCCAGTCAAGTCCTTGGACGGATCCCCGTTATCCTCCAAGAAGTCAGTCATGTTCATCTTTTCCTCTTAGAATTCTAAACCCATTCAAACTACGGTGACCTGAGCGTCGCATTGCGTGGGACCCCCTCCCTCGTGGTGAGGGGTACGTAGGCAACTTCGGCCTGGTCAAATATCTCAAAATAGAGGATTCTAAGATACGTGCAAGCATTCACCCAGTGTTTACCCAAGCCTAAAGCTACCTTTTGTCTTCCCCGTAGCTCAGATGAAGTGGAAGAGAGCATCATGTCGCCGCCTAGTGCGTGTGGAGTCAGAAAGTTCCCCGGTCACTACAACTTCTCCGATCCGGTACCTCAGAAAGATCACTTCAGTGGACAGTTGCTTGAGAAATGACGCTGCTGATAATCCGGTTGGCCCAACGAACGAAGAGTCGCTCCAGGCTCTAGAAGCCTCCGGGGCTACGGAAGAAGTCATCACAGAAAGCCACAAAGAAACACAGAGTCCATTTGATGAGTCGATGAGACAAGGAGGTGTCACAGCTCTAATCCAAACAGAAGGGCTCTTCATCCAAAGTGACCAATCACAAAGAAGAGGTGGAAGCCACCCAACCTCTGAATTGCAAACAAAGATTGTCCCCTCCATCTCACCAGAATACCGAGACCCCCATTTCTTCAACCCAACACGCCGTCATCCACAACGAGCCTCTCATTCAAAACCCCCTCACTCCGCCTCATCCCAAATCCAACATCTCCCATAGGATACCTCCTATAAAACCCCAAACATAATCCACTCAAAAGGCCCGCAAACCACTGTTCACACCAGTTACACCTCGAGCACCATACCCACAACACTTTCCAAATCATATCCCTTCTCGGTTTAATGCCATCAACTAAGTCACCAGAGCTCAGTCACTGTTTAGACCATATATGGATACCCGAACAGGCATCACCAACTTGCCTCCACCAGATTTCCCGATGAGATTCCGGGGTGACCCGTATCATTTCTACAATCCAAGACCCTTTGGACCACAAGCTCCTTGCATGCCTCCAATGTATATTCCTGCAAGAAACCAAGCTTATGGGTATGCCTATGCCCCTGCGCCTCTGCAAAATCCCCTCAACCATCCATTGGGAAAGAGAAAGAAAATGGAAGCTAAGTTCAAAAGGACACTCAATGAGAACCCCTTTGCATTGAGAGACGTTGATTCTTGTCCCCGTCACGCTCCGGTCAATGATGAAAGAAAAGCCAAATGCCAAGCCAAACCCCGTTTCACTAGGTTTGAGGATTTCGGAATGCCCATAAGCAAGGTATTTGAAGGATTGGTAAAGCAGGGCCTCACATCACCTCTTGTCAATTTTCAACCTAAAAACCCCAAAAGGCGTCTCAACAAGACCAAGAGGTGTGCCTTTCACAACTATCATGGACATGATACCGACGATTGCACCGCTTTAAAATATGTCATCCGGAAGTTGATCGCGAAAGGAATGCTTGAATGCCCCCGGTTGGGAAATTGGAAATGAAACTACAGCTTTGGTCAGAAGCGGAACGTCAAAACCTCTTCCACCAACCTCCCGTTAGAAAGAGTCTGTTTTCATCATTCGGAAGAGTCAGTTGCTTTTAGGATGTGTGATAAGCTGTTAAGAAAACTCAGTTAAGATATCTGTTAGGTTTTGTGAGAGTCTTGACTCCCCGGTGAATGCCATGTGGTGACAATTCTGAGTCCATTGTCAGTTTCTCTTAATAAGATTATTATCATTATTGCTTTGTCAAAAGTTTGCATAATAAATGTGTGTGAGTCTTTCACTCAAAACAAAAGTGTGCTTTTTTTTTAAAAAAAAGAAAATGAAGATCAAGTTTTCTTAAAATAAAAGATCATGTTTTCCTAAAAAGGCTAATCCGCTAATGAAGCATTCTTCTAAAATCATGGTTATAATTTCACCTTGGGGTTTAATATGCTAAAGTCCTTCGCGGTTCTTTCCATTGGAAACATTGACCAAGGACCCCACATCTGAATTGGCATCCAAGACAACCGTCCACATGAGCAAGAAGATCAAAAGGTTGGAACACTGCCTACAAGGAAAGGCCCGTGGTTCGGAAGCCCAAAACCGGCTACATCAAATGGAGATCCGTACCTTTGTTGAGTGCCACGCACGAAGGCTACGCACCTTGAAAGGAAATCACAAAAAGGAGAAGGGGCCAAAGCAAACTCCCAACTCATGAGTAGACGAATCCGGAAATTACAACACCAAGCCAAGTGGAGACCTCGCGACATCTTTCCCGATGACACGGAACCCGAGTTCCCCATGGGAGATATGTAACATGCCGCCGACAACCCCTCCGATAATTAAGGAAGAAAATGGATCATCGTACTTCATGGGAGCCCATCCCTAAAAAAAAAAGAAAAAAAGAAAGAGAATTGGGTCTTCCAGCCTCGTAGGATCTAGACTTTTATCAAAGTCCGTCCCAGAATGTGTCTTTTTATTTTTACAAAGGTTCGCACTTGGACATGTATGTACAAAGTTATCTAAATAAAAGAGTCATTTTCATTCTCTTCTCTCTAGACTTAAGACATTATTTGCAATATACATTTACTCTTGAAATTGCTTTGCTTGTTATTATCAATTGATTGCTACGTCCCTAAAATGACAAATTGACTTCTAAGCATACTAGTCAATGACGACTCATTAAGGACGAATGGACCTAACACAAATGAAGAATGCTAAATGCAAACAATTAATCTTGATGTGAATAAATGTTGTGATCAATTGGCATGAAGAAACCATTAATGGCAAACCTTCCCCCATACACATACCCGATGCACATTTCCCGATACACAACCCGATACACCTTTCCTATACAAATTCTTGATGCACATCAAAGGCATCCCAAGAAAATGAAAATGAAAGGATGTTGTTGCTCAACCACCAAGACTCAACCGTGATCGCACATGTGCGCAACCAAGTAAAGGACTTCCCGGATCTTCAAAGTCAAAGTGAGAAGTGACAAACATTCCACCAAGGGGCTACAGATGAGACAATATCAAAGATAGCAAGTTAGGGCTAATGTTTCCTCTCTCTCTCTCAACCAAAAAAAAAGAGAAATGAAATGAATAATGAAAAGAAGGAAAGGAAATGAATATATGCGAAGAGGAGTCTGCCTCAAAAGCTCACCAAGTACACTGCAAAGGTCCACCTCAAAGAATATCCAGAGGAGTTCACCGCAAAGCAAAGCGATCTACATCATCAAAGCAACAACATCCTTCAAAAGGACACCAACTTCGACAAAAGACGATCCATGGCCAAACTACGGTGACCTGAGCTCCTCAAACTGAGGGGAACGTAGGCAAATTTCGGGTCCGGTCATAGCATGAAACAAAACCATCAAACCGTTGTCCTCTCAAAATGACCAAGTGCTCTTCCCTCGGTCCCATCAATGACCGATTTCCCAGACACACTTTCTTCTTCCGATATTTCCATTGAGCGAATCTTAATCTCAATTGATCATAACAGTTATACATATTAAGGCTAATTGCTTGTTATAATCTTGACTTAACAATAAACAAGGTCCATTTAAGTAATCATTTGTTAATCTTAACTAAGGCAAATTTTAAATGTCTCGACAAGTCTTCTTCTCTACATCTTAGGAAAGAGCTAAATACTTGTATTCTATCAAGCAAGGGCTCCCTCCCATTTTATGATACATTGCTCAAAGAGCTTACCAACATAAAGGGACTCTCTCCCAAAAAAAATGCCCTTGCATGTTTCCTCCAAGAAAAATACCTTAAGTCCCTGTTCTATCGAGTCGGCTGGATCACTCATAAAAAAAAAAGGAAAAAAGAAAAAGGCACCAAAAAAGTAGCCCGCTAGGTTGAAAACCCGTAAGGGCGGCCTAGGCAAAAGAAAGGGTGCGTCATGAAAAGGGATGTGTTCCTAACCTCACTTCAAAGGTCATATTAGGGCTACCTCCACATCAACGACAACAAAGACATGGGGCTACCACAACATCAACAACCACGAGGACATGGGGCTACCTCCACAACGACGACAACAAAGACATGGGGTTACCTCCACATCAACAGCAACAAGGACATGGGGCTACCTCCACATCAATGGAAAAGATGACATTGGGGCTATCCCCACAACAATGACGAGCAGATTTCTTACCATCAGTTACTTCTCAACGAATGGACAAAATCCAAAGGACTTTATGCATAAAAAACCTCACGGTTAAATTTAAAATAAAAAATTTGACTAAAATGCTTTGTTAAGAGATTTGTCTTTAGAAATAAGCATTTCCAAATTTGCCCATTTTGCATCATTTGTAAAAAATAATGATTCAAACAAAATGCTTTTGATCTCCCCTCAAAGAATGATTTTCCAAAATCTTGGACTTTTTCGTCCACAAAGGCCGCCCCTAGGCTCTCCCCTGGTGTCAAGAAAGAGTGTCAATCATTTCGTAAAATTGAGTTGACCAAAGTCCAAACTCTGACCAAAAGGGGTCAAGTTAAAATGTCCCGGCCGTCCTTAGCGGGACATAAGACCAGTTTTCCCGTCAAACTCCCCAAAGGTGGAGTTGACCCAAGCTAAGCCTTGACCCAGAGTGGTCATTATAGGTTGAAGCCTTTGTCCCGGCCGTCCTTAGTGGGACGTAAGACCAGTTTTCCCGTCAAACTCCCCAAAGGTGGAGTTGACCCAAGCTAAGCCTTGACCCAGAGTGGTCATTATAGGTTAAAGCCTTTGTCCCGACCATCCTTAGTGGGACGTAAGACCAGTTTTCCCGTCAAACTCCCCAAAGGTGGAGTTGACCCAAGCTAAGCCTTGACCCAGAGTGGTCATTATAGGTTTAATCCTTTGTCCCTGCCGTCCATAGTGGGACGTAAGACTAGTTTTCCTGTCAAACTCCCCAAAGGTGGAGTTGACCCAAGCTAAGCCTTAGCCCAAAGTGGTCATTATAGGTTGAAGCCTTTGCCCCGGCCGTCCTTAGTGGGACGTAAGACCAGTTTTCCCGTCAAACTCCCCAAAGGTGGAGTTGACCCAAGCTAAGCCTTGACCCAGAGTGGTCATTATAGGTTGAAGCCTTTGTCCTGGCCGTCCTTAGTGGGACGTAAGACCAGTTTTCCCGTCAAACTCCCCAAAGGTGGAGTTAACCCAAGTCAAGCCTTGACCCAGAGTGGTCATTATAGGTTGAAGCCTTTGTCCCGGCCGTCCTTAGGGGGACGTAAGACCAGCTTTCCCATCAAACTCCTCAAAGGTGGAGTTGACCCAAGCTAAGCCTTGACCCAGAGTGGTCATTATAGGTTAAAGCCTTTGCCCCGGCCGTCCTTAGTGGGACGTAAGACCAGTTTTCCCGTCAAACTCCCTAAAGGTGGAGTTGACCCAAGTCAAGCCTTGACCCAGAGTGGTCATTATAGGTTGAAGCCTTTGTCCCGGCAGTCCAAAATGACGTAAGACCATCCTTTAAGTCAACCCTCTCCATAGAGATAAGTTGACCAAGTGCCGCCTCCGACCCGCCGAGAGTCATGCCCGTATCCTTTAAGTCAATCCTCTCCATAGAGCCAAGTTGACCAAGTCCCGCCTCTGACCCGCTGAGAGTCATTCCCGTCTCCTTGTAGTCAACCCTTTCCATAGAGCCAATTTGACCAAATCCCGCCTCTGACCCCCGAGAGTCATGCCCGTTCCTTTTAAGTCAACCCTCTCCATAGAGCCAAGTTGACCATATCTCGCCTCTGACCCCCGAGAGTCATGCCCGTGCCTTTTTAGTCAACCCTCTCCATAGAGCTGAGTTGACCATACCCCGCCTCTGACCCTTGAGAGTCATGACCATTCCTTGAAGTTAACCCTCTCCATAGAGCCAAGTTGACCAAATCCCGCCTCTGACCCGCTGAGAGTCATGCCCGTTCCCCTAGGAGAGGATGACAGATATCCACCTAGCCCTTAGGTTTGAGTAGCCTTAAAGTTTCTCACCCCTTCCGAACTACGTTAGGCTTGATTCCCCGCAAACGGGATATGTATGAATCCTATACCCCTAGGTCCAGCCATACAACCAAATCGGTCAAGCCGTCCTCCCATCAGATTGGGATGCTTATTTTTATCGACAACTCCGCTTTTCAAAAGCAACATTACCGAGGGGCTCTGTAAGTACCCCAATCTGAAATTAACCAACTTTAGAGGAACTCTTAGCACCATTCAGGGATAAACTGAAAGGCTGGGACCTCACTAAGTTAAACCTTAAATTCCAGGACTACTCTGGAATTAAAATTGGAAAAATCCAGAAGCTCGCCAGGCTGAGCTGTACGGATAGTTTGGGTACTAGAGGGGCCAATCCGTATGGATGGTTTGGGCGCCCTCAGTAGGGATAGCCAAACGGAACAGGAATCGGTCCGAAATCGGAAAACCAGACCAAAACAGGAACAGAAAAGCACGGAACCGGAGCAAACTGACGAATAAACCGGAACTGGAGTAATCGGAACCGCCATTCATCCGGGCTGGTTACGATTCACATAAATGGCGAATCGGACTGGAACCGGAACTGGACCAAAAATCCCTTGTTTTTCAATAATTTTAAAGGGGGACCAGAACTGGACCGGAACCGTATCGGAACCGGATTGTGCCAACCGGAACCGTGGTAAGCACGGGCCGGTTCAGTGTCACATATATGCCGAACCGGAACCGGAACCGGTTTTGGTCATCCATAGCCCTCAGTCCCTATAAATGCAGGCCCTTGCTGATCATTTCAGGGGGAGAAAATTATTTAGAGAGCAAAAGCTCTGCAGAAATTATAATAGAATAGAGTTATCAACACATTTGAGAGAAAAGAGAGAGGAAGATAGGCTAGAATCAATATTGGTGAGGCCTCCTTCTCCCCCATCTTCTCTTCATCTCTTCTTTTGTTTTTTTGTCTATTTACTTATTTTATGCCATTATAAATAATATTGTGAAATGGAACCAAGCCTTGGAGTGATCAATGGTGCCCTTCATGCCTAGTGTGTGATTTGTGGGTTACAAACCATGATGATCAAGGCTTTTTATGTTTAAATGCACCTTTATTTTATTAACATTTACATTAATGCACTTTACATTCAAGTCTTTACTTTCGTTGTCTTTAAATTAATGCAGTTCACTTCCAAGCCTTTACATTTATGTTGGTTTATTTGAGTTTGATTAACTTTGGATGGTAAAGTCTCAATCTTTACCATCCAAGGTCTTGACCAACTCATAATAATGTCCCTTTTCATGGTAAAGATTCAATCTTTATCCATCTAAAGGTTAATTTCTTGTTTCCCCAAGGCTTTCCTTGAGTGAACCATTCATTTGGATGTTAAAGTTCCAATCTTTAACCATCCAAATGATGATCTTGGCTCAAAAGCCATAATTTGTCAACTTTCTTCGTATTTCCCCAGTGATTGCCTTGATCACACCCAAGAATCTTTGTTTTGGTGTTTAGCTAGTGATCAATGGCATAGGGATGATCTTATTCATGTTTTGTAACTAGCAAATAGGCTGAACAGACCCAAATCAGTCCAGTTTTAGCAGAATCCCCTGTTTCTGCCTGAGACTGGACTGATTCCTGAGTATCTATCAAAACCTCCTGGACAGCCCCATAGAGCCGTACGACTGGTTTGTCTAGACGAGCATTTTTTCCAGTTTTGCCACTTTCTGTTAGATAATTTGCAAAGTAAACCCTTTCTGTTAAATACTTAACTGATTTCGTTAAAAGTCAGTTTCTCCCGTTTTTTCAAGAAAACATACACACACACACACTTGCAGAAATTTTAACAAACTATAGGGAGACTCGGTTTTTTCGAGGCACTTTGGGTGAACTACCGGTTGAGTTCTTCCCAAAGCGTAACCTGACCTCCGAATCCTTTGTCTCTAACCATTTTTCGTTAAGTTTGGGTTTAAAATTAAACTAACGTGGCGACTCCGTTAAACATTTGAAAGTTTCGTGTTTGGCATTCTCGAGGGAAACACTTCCATTTTCCTGCGGGGATCCTTACAAATTTGTATATAAATTCCCGAATGTAAATAATCCCCTCCCCCATTATATGTTTCCTTTTCTAAGTGTGTTAAAATCATTTTTCGAAAACCAATCGGGAAATCCACTTAAACCGATTCCTGGTTGTGAATTTAAATGGACATGCCTAGACTAGGAGACTCCCTTGTACATAAAACACACATTTTCGTAAAAAATAGGGAAAAACAAGGCAATTCAAAAAGTCATATAAATGAATCGTAGGCGGAAGCATGCCAGAGACCGTAAGGGCGAGTGGAGTGCTTAATACCTTCTCTTCTCGTAACATAGCCCCCGAACCCAGTTATCATTTTCAAACTCAATAATGGTTTTATCTCTATTTTCCTTTAATAAAATGAGGTGGCGACTCTATTTTTAAAACTCGAGTAGGGTAACCATTGTGAGAAAACGAGCGCGATTAAGTTCGACATGGGCTCTCACAGCCCCAATTTCCCAAAACTGTTCTGTTTTCTAGTGTTCAGATTGTTCTGTAAATTGTTTACATAATTCGATTCTGGAAACTGAAACTGCTTTCAGATGGCTGGTTTTCAAAACCGTGTTTCCTAAAACAGTTTTCAATCGAGAAATCCAGAAAAGTTGCAGAAATCAGAATTCCAATGAGTTTAGGATTGCTGTAATTTGTGAGATTAATGAGACAATGAAAGGGTCTTAAAACAAGTGACCACTTTATACGGAAATGTGGATGCCTTCTGGCTTAGTTTCGGTCGTATAGAATAATCATTTGGTTTCTTGATCTTAGTAGGCAAATATGGATGCCTTTCGGCTTAGTTTTGGCCATACGTTTTGGGCTCTCAATTTCAAGATGCTCTTCGGATTCAATTTTAGAATTTTTAATCCTATAACTAGCGCAACTAAGTCACATAATATTAATTCGGTTAATTGATTAAATTTTATGTGTTTGAACCTTCTTGAAAATTTAAGTCATGTGCCAATCCATGATTAAAACACTTGTAAATACATAAGTAGTTTTATGTGGGCTCTGCCAAAGCAAGGTGTAAGTACCCCAATCTGAAATCTACCCACTTTAGAGGAATTCTTGGTACCATATAGGGATAAACCAATGGGCCAGGACCTCACTAGGATAAACCTGATATTCCAGGGCTGAACTGGAATTAAACTTGGAAAAATCCAGAAGCTCGCCAAGTCGAGTCGTACGGATGGTTTGGGCACATGAGGTCCCTAGCCGTACGGCTATGTTGGGCACCCTCAGCCTCTATAAATTGAACCCCGTGCTGATCATTTCAGGGGGGAGAAACAACATAAGAAAGGTTACTCTGTCGAAATCACTCCAGTAGTGTAAGAGAAGAGTGAAACAAAGAGTGAAAGAGAGAAAGGAAGATTGGCTAAACCAAAATAGGTAAACCCACCTTCTCCCCCTCCCTTCTCTTCATCTATAACTCTATTTTCTCTTTAATCTTTGTTTAAGTTTATGTTGATCTTTACATTACTTGTAAGACTTGTCCATTCAAGCAACTTTATATTACTTGCAAGACTTGTCCATTCAAGCAACTTTACATTTATGCAAGACTTGTCCATTCAAGCAAATATACATATATTACTCTATATTTCTCTTGTCCAAGCCATGAGATGATCCAAGGGGCCCTCCATGTCTTGTGTGAAAGAGGTTCAAAGCTAGATGATCATGGCTTGTTGATTGTCATTTACATTCTTGTCTAGTTAAAAATGATGCTTTTGTTGGCAATAATGATCATTTAGATGATAAAGCTTCCATCTTTATCATCCAACATTGATCTAGCTCTAAAGTCCCCTTTGGGGTTACAAAGATTCAATCTTTATGTGTTAATTTGACTCCTTAAAGGTTAATAAGTCATAAAAATGCCATATTGGTGATAAAGTTTCAATCTTTAATCACCAAATGGTCAATTTTGGCCCAAAGGGCATGTTCATCAACTTCTCTCAATTTTCTCCAAAGATTGCTTATGATCACACCCAAATACTTGTTTTGGGGACTTAGTGATGATCATTTAGCATAGGAATGTTGTATTTAAACTTATAAAGTGTTTTAAACAAACTAGAATCAAAACAGTTCTGTCCAGTTTCAACAGAATGTTCTGTTTCTGCTCTGAAACTGGACTGTTCTTGACTGAACCGTAAGATCCCAGGAAACTACTTGTCCATCCGTACGGCTATGTTAGGAACAGGGGGCAAAATGTCTGTTTTGCCCTCTGATCCCTATTTTCTTAATAAACAGACCCTGTCAGTTAAGTTTTTCCAAACAAAACCAATAACAGAATCTTTTCCGTTAAATACACACACACACATGCACATTTTCAAACTAACAAGGGACACTCGGTTTTTCCGAGGCACTTTGGGTGAACCGCAAATATGTTCTTCCCAAAGTGTAACGTGACCTCCGAACTCACCTTCTCTAACCATTTTCATTTGTTTGGTTTAAAATTAACAAATGTGGCGACTCCGTTTCTTTTTTCGTTAGGAAAGTTACCCGTGTTTGGCATTTCTTCCTCGTGTGAACTTTGCTTATTTCGCCCTGTGGACGGGATCCTTACACAAGGTGCATTAATTCTATTCATCTATGAGCAAGATGAGGAAACAGTGATTCCTATACGTTTAAAATGGTTTGACTTGATTAGGCTATCAAAACAGTTTTGGGACTAAGGCACAGATGAGATTAAACCATGTTAGACATAAGATGTCTAAAATCTCATAAAAGATCTAAGAGTCATATATGATATGATTGACACGGAGTTGTCTACCTAAATAACTTATTTTGAGCAGTCGTGGAAAAGTCGACTCAAAGTTAAGTGAAATATGGATCTTAGCCCATTTAAATTATATTATGCATACATTGTATAATGAAGGTTATATAATTTAGTGGGAGTATTTATGAAATACTAATAATATATTTAATTAAGTTGGTACTTATATATGGTTACATGTTTGCATATTTGTAGATAAGGGCACATAACACACAATCTTTATCATTGCGATCTATCCTTGAGAAGGAAAAACTTCAAGAGAATGGTGCTAACTTTATGGATTGGATCCGAAGACTTAAAATTGTTCTAAAGCATGAAGAAAAGCTATACATTCTTGATGAACCCATTCCTGAGGAACCTGCTGCCAATGCCCCTAGGGCAGACAGGGACGCTCACAAGAAACACAAAAGTGATTCTCGTGTAGTCGGTTGTCTCATGCTTGCTATAATGTTTTCTGAGCTTCAGAAGACTCTTGAACACTTGGATGCCTATGACATAGGCACTCAGTTGAAAGATATGTTTCAAGAGCAAGCAAGGCAAGAAAGGTTCGAAACCATGGCTGCTCTGACCTCATACAAGATGAGTGAAGGACAGTCGGTGGGTCCTCATGTTTTGAAGATGAAGGCCCATTTGGAGCATCTAGAGAGGCTTGTCTATCCCATCCATGTTAAGTTAGCGACCGATTTGATTTTAAACTCATTTCCTAAAATCTATAATCAGTTCGTCAAAAACTATAATATGCATGGTATGACTAAGTCTCTGTCTGAGTTGCATGGGATGCTAAAGACAGCAGAAAAGAAAATCATTAAGGAAGCCTCTCGTGTGATCGTGGTTTCAACAGAAGGAAAGGGCTCTAAGGCCAAAGGAAAGGGAATGACAAAAGTTGTCAAACCTAAGATAAGCAAGGAAAATGTTTCCAATGCTGTGGTGGCTAAACCAAATTACCAAAAGGATGCAATCTGTTTCCACTGAAATGAGATTGGTCATTGGAAACGCAATTGCAAGGCTTACACGGAATAAAAGAAGAAGAAGGGCAACGCGATTGCTTCTACTTCAGGTATCTATGTTATAGATGTACTCTTTTTAACTTCTAGTTCCTGTGTATTAGATACCGGATGTGGATCTCACATTTGTTTAAATATGCAGGCACTAAGGAATAGGAGGCTACTCAAAGATGGCGAGGTAGACCTACGCGTGGGGAATGGAGCAAGAGTTGCTGCATTAGCCGTAGGAACCTATGATTTCATTTTACCTAGTGGTTTAATTCTTGTTTTGAACAATTGTTACTACGTTCCGGAATTGAGTGGAAATATTATTTCAATTTCTTGTTTGGAGAAAGAAGGTTTTAAGTTTCTTATTGATAATAAGAAGTTTTCTATTTATTTAAATGATATGCTTTATTGTACTGCATGTTCATTAAATGGCCTTTATGTCCTTGATGTTGAGAATGGAAATAATGATGATATCTATAATGTAAATAAGAAATCCAAACCTAATAATGTAAATCACACTTATTTGTGGCATTGCCGTCTTGGTCATATTAATGAGAAGCGTATCTCAAAACTCCATGGGGACGGAATTTTAGATTAACATGATTTTGAATCATATGAAATTGTGAGTCTTGTTTACTTGGAAAGATGACTAAGGCACCTTTTACTAAGAGTAGTGAAAGGGCAAGTGACTTATTGGGACTTATACCTACTGATGTATGTGGACCATTGAGTAGCAATGCTAGGGGAGGATATCAATACTTCATAACATTCACTGATGATTTTAGTAGATATGGCTATGTCTACTTGATTAAAAACAAAAGTGAATCTTTTGAGATATTTAGAATTTTTCAAAATGAAGTACAAAATCAACTTGGCAAAACTATTAAAGCACTTCGATCATATCGTGGTGGAGAATATTTAAGCCACGAATTTGACAATCATCTTAAAGATTGTGGAATTGTTTCACAATGAACTCCACCTGGAACACCATAATAGAATGGTGTGTCTGAGCGGAGAAATAGGACTATTAGATACGGTCCGCTCGATGATGAGTCAAGTTGATCGTCCTTTATCCTGTTGGGGACATGCATTAGAAACTGCTGCACTTAAACTAAATAGAGTTCCGACTAAATCGGTTTAAAAGAATCCATATGAGATATGGAATGGAAGAAAACCTAGTTTATATTTCATGAGAATTTGGGGTTGTGAGGCTTATGTTAAGAGACTTATCTCTTACAAACTTGCACCAAAATGTGAAAAATGTATTTTCGTAGGTTACCCTAAGGAAACTAAGGGATATTACTTTTACAACCGCGCAGAAAACAAAGTGTTTGTTGTCCGTCATGGTACTTTTCTAGAGAAAGAGTTTCTCTCCAAAGGAATTAGTGGGAGTAAAATTAATCTCGAAGAGGTTCGAGAACTTGAAAATAACATAGAACCGATCGTTGGATCTGAAGAAGTTTCACAAGGAGTTGTGGAACCTATTAAGAATACTCAAGTTCCTCGCAGAACTGGTAGGGCGCGATCCGAACCTGAGAGATATGGATTGCTCAAGACGGATAGCAATGAAGTAGAAGTCATTGATAATGATGAACCTACTTCCTATCAAGAAGTGATGTCCGCTCCTGATTCAGATAAATGGCTTGGAGCCATGGAATCTGAAATCAAGTCCATGTATGATAATCAAGTTTGGAACTTGATAGATGCACCTGAAGGTATAAAAACCATAGGATGCAAATGGGTTTTCAAAAGGAAAACTAACATGGATAGAAAGGTGCATACTTATAAAGCTAGACTTGTAGCGAAAGGCTATAGGCATATTCATGGTATTGACTTGATGAAACCTTTTCACCCATAGCAATGATCAAGTCTATAAGAATTTTAATTGCCATAGCCGTATATTTTGACTATGAGATATGGAAAATGGATATCAAAACAGTGTTCCTTAATGGGAACTTACTTGAGGATGTGTATATGACACAACCTGAAGGTTTTGTAAGTCCAAAAAATTCTAACAAATTATGCAAGTTGCAAAGATCTATCTATGGATTGAAGCAAGCCTCTAGGAGTTGGAATCTTCGATTTGATGAATCGGTCAAAGAGTTTGGCTTCATCAAGGATGAAGATGAACCTTGTGTATACAAGAAAATTAGTGGGAGCGTAGTATTATTTCTAGTGTTATATGTTGATGACATATTGCTCATTGGAAATGACATTCCTGCACTTCAGTCTGTAAAGACTTGGTTAGGAAAGTGCTTCTCAATGAAATATATGGGAGAAGCCGCATACATCCTTGGCATAAAGATCTATCGTGATAGATCTAAGAAGTTGATTGGTTTGAGTCAAAGTACATATATTGACAAAGTTCTTAATAGATTCCGCATGGAAAACTCTAAGAGAGGAAATTTGCTAGTTCCACATGGCATAACTCTTAGCAACAATCAATGTCCTAAGACAACTGATGAGCGTGGGAGAATGAATGGAATCCCATATGCTTTTGAAATTGGATCCATATGTATGCCATGATATGTACTAGACCCGATATCTCTTATGCATTGAGCATGACTAGTTGATACCAATCGGATCCTGGTGAGAGTCACTGGTGTTAGTACCCGTCCTGAAAATGAGTTGTTGGGAATTTTAGAACTCAAAAGGACCTCACAGGTATTTACAAACTGCACAGGACTTATCCTGAATTTCCCGAAAATCCCAGATAAGAAGATATCTGATGTCAATAGGCAAGAAATTGGCACTCTTGGTCAATCTATCCACTATTACCCAAACACTGTCATACTTCCTACGGGTACGAGGTAGTCCCGTAACGAAATCCATAGTCACATGCTCCCATTTCCACTCGGGAATCTCTAACGGCTGAAGTAATCCCGCGGGTCTCTGATGCTCGGCTTTGACCTGCTGACAAGTTAAACACCTCGAAACATACTCCGCTATTTCCCTCTTCATATTAATCCACCAAAATTGTCGCTTCAAATCCTGATACATCTTCGTACTACCCGGATGAATAGTATACCTCGATTTGTAACCCTCATCAAGAACTCTCTGTTTAATTCCATCAACATCCGGAACACACAAACGACCACGGAAAGTCAAAACTCCACTCGAGCTCAATGAAAAATCCTCGAAATTCTTTTCCTTCAATTTACCCATTATCTTCACCAAATCGGGATCTTCCTTCTGAGCTTCCTTTATCCTCTGAATTAGGATCGGAGACACCCTAATATTCGCAAAAATAGCCCCATGTCTCGATTCACGAGGAGACCAATCTCGAACATCCTCAAGCATTTTCCACTCTCGAACCATCATCGAAGCCACATAAGATTTCCTACTAATCGCATCGGCTACCACATTCGCCTTCCCCGGATGATAAGAAATCGTACAATCGTAATCCTTCAATAATTCCATCCATGACGCTGTCGGTTGTTCAACTCTTTCTGGGAGAAAAGGTACTTCAAACTTTTGTGATCCGTAAAAATCTCAAACTTCGCCCCATAAAGGTAGTGCTTCCATTTGTGCAACGCAAATACAATAGCCGCTAACTCCATATCATGAGTCGGGTAATTCTGTTCACTCGGGGTCAACTTCCTCGAAGCATAAGCAATTACCTTCCTGTTCTGCATCAAAACACAACCCAAACCCTCTTTCGAAGCATCACTGTAAATCACTAGGCCATCGCTCCCATTAGGTAAAGTCAAGATCGGTGCGGTAGTCAACCTCTTCTTCAATTCCTCGAAACTCTTGTCACATTTCTCGGTCCACACAAACGGGATATTCTTCCGGGTCAACTGAGTCATCGGAGTAGCAATCCTCGAAAACCCTTCAATAAATCTTCGGTAATAACCGGCTAAACCCAGAAAGCTTCTAATCTCTGTCACTGATTCGGGTCTCTTCCAATCCACTATGGCTTCAATCTTTGACGGATCCACCGAAATCCCGTCTTTCGAAATCACATGACCCAAAAATGACACCTTCTCGAGCCAAAATTCGCATTTACTAAACTTCGCAAATAATTTCTCCCTCGCAAGAACGGATAAAACTGTCCTCAAGTGCTGCTCGTGCTCCTCTCGAGATTTTGAATAAACAAGAATGTCGTCGATGAAGACTACCACGAACGAATCAAGATAGGGATGGAAAACTCGGTTCATGAAATCCATAAACACGGCCGGCGCGTTTGTCAACCCAAACGGCATAACCAAGAACTCATAATGACCATAACGAGTGCGAAAAGCAGTCTTCGGAATATCCTCCGATCTAACCTTCAACTGATGGTACCCACTCCTCAAATCAAGCTTGGAAAACACGGCGGACCCTTGAAGCTGATCAAATAAATCATCGATGTGCGGTAGAGGATACTTGTTCTTCACTGTAACCTGATTCAACTTTCTGTAATCTATACACAATCTCAACGAACCATCTTTCTTCCGCACGAACAAAACCGGTGCTCCCCACGGGGAAACACTAGGGCGGATAAACCCTCGATCAAGCAACTCTTGCAACTGAACCTTTAATTCCTTCAACTCTGCGGGAGCTAACCTATAAGGTGCTTTCGAAATTGGATCCGTACCCGGCCAAAGATCTATACAAAACTCAATCTCACGATCGGGAGGCATATCATACTCGGTAGAGAAAACATCGGGAAATTCCCGAACTACCCGAACACTATCCAAACTAGGGGATTCCTTCCTAGTATCAAGAACACTAGCCAAATACCCCTCACAACCACTATGCAATAATTTTCTCGCTTTCATAAAAGAAATTAAGCGAACCTTCCTACTCAGAGGAATAGCCTCAAACACAAATTTAGGCACATCGGGAATAGAAAAAGTAACGGTTTTCTTACGGCAATCAACAGAAGCATGAAACTTGCTCAACCAATCCATACCCAAAATGACATCAAAGTCTTGGATAGGAAGAACTACCAAATCCGCACAAAGGACTCGACCACAAATAACCACATCACAAGCACGAAAGACTCGATCAGAATTCAAGCATTCTCCTATAGGGGTCGACACCTCTAGCACGTACGGTAAAGACTCGAATGCAGCATTTAACAGAGAAGCAAATTGCACAGAAATGTATGAATGAGATGATCCTGGATCTACTAACGCTCGTGCGCTCACATTAGACACAGAAATAATACCTCCAATAACGGATGGATCATCGGTAGCTTGTTGTTGATTCATGGCATAAACCTTCCCTTGAACTTTGGGCTTCCCTGCGGCATCCCTTTTCTGACCCTGATTAATACCAACTCCTGACCTGGATGCTTGACCTCGGTACCTCGTGCACTCTCTCGCAAAGTGCCCCATTTCACCACAATTGGTACACTTGCCTTGCTTTTTCCAACACCTATCCTCCGTATGGCCTACCTTCTGACAAAAGGTACAAGGCTTCCTATTCTGAATCCCCGGAGTAGTACCCGGATTCCTCGGTGTGATTTTCCCCTTAAACTGAGATGATGCTCCCGGATTACCTCGGTTGTCGGAACGGTGTTGTGGCTTGCCTTGAGCTCCTTGCTTACTCGGGTTCGCTACCTCGGTCTTCCTTTTATGCTCCCCAATATCTTGCTCTATTAAGTAGGCTCGGTCCACCGCGTCTTGGAATGTCACAATCCATTGAGCAATAAGTTGAGTATGGATGGAGGTCTTCAATCCCCGAATGAATCTCATAGTCTTTTGTTCCTCGGTCCTCACCAAATAGTCGCAATACCGGGCTAATTATATGAACTTAGCCGAGTATTGTGCTATAGACAACACACCTTGCTCCAGGTTGAGTAGCTCGATCTCCTTTCGGTTTTGATCAACAACCGGAATGAAATGCTCCTTGAATTTTCGCACAAACAACTCCCACGCATACACCGTGTGAGTATCATCCCAAGTAGCTTTAACACCCTTCCACCAATGCTCGGCGGCTCCCAAAAGCTTGTAAGCCGCGAACCGGACCTTGTCCTCATCCGAACACCCAAATACATCATAAATCTTTTCCATAGACTCAATCCATAACTCAGCTTTCCGAACATCGGGTTCCCCATTGAATTCAACCGGTTTCAACTTCAGAAATTGCTCCAATCCATAACGGGGTGGTGCTTGTTCTACCCTCGGACCTTGATCATGTATGGCCTTCATGGCCGCCTCAAACATGCCTTGAAACATAGCACGTGCTTCTTCCCTTGTATCATTCTGATTTGCATTACCGGTACTACCTTCTCCACTCCTTCTACGAACCATTGTAAACAAGTACCTGCATAAAACATCAACCGTTAATCACTCCGCACACTACTACCCACCTAGGTCATACTAATCCACCTAGACTTATACATAGAGCTAATGCCATTGCTCTGATACCAACTCTCGCGACCCCGGACCCCGCGGCCCGAGACCGCGATCTGGACGTCGACTCTAAAACCAAAACTATGAAATACCGAAGTTAAAAATTCCATTTGATACCAAAAGGTGATGATCCAAGGTTTTACAAAACCAAGTTTGATAAAAACCAATTACAACTATCATAAACTTCCACAAGTTTATGCCCAACAAAAATACAAATATACAAATCTTAATGACGTCATTGTTTGGTACAACTATCCCAAAATGGTTACACATTTACATAATGTAAACCAACCTATGACAACCTTCCCCAAAAGAATGTATCCACTCTCGACGTCCTCTTACTCGTGATCAGCGAGACTAATCCTTAGCACCTGGGGGGGGTTAAGGAAAAACAAAGATAAAAGAAAAGGGGTGAGATAAATCTCAATAAGTTACTAATGCAACTACATGACATGCTATGATGCAATATACAATAAGCAATAATAATTATCATATAGCACATAGCATTTATCACATAACAGATAGCAGCGGAAATAAACACATAACAAAGGATATAGCCAAGGTTTTCCAAACCGGTACATCCAAATAAAGGATCGCTGCGCAGCTTCAATAATCACCAAATCATCATCTTCATAATAGCATGAAAGCTCGAAGAGAAAACCCCGGTACCGGAACCAATAACCATAAAAGTGTCACAAGGGATAAGGACCATGACACAAAGTCATGCCGTTAGCTAGATACATTCACAGAGGAACGCTAACTTGACTTTTCCAAGGCCAATCTGGAAAAGGGTATAGAAGGGGGCAAAACAATGGTCAACATTATAATGGACTTGGCTTTGCCATTATAATCCTTCCCATCGCCCGATGCAACAAATATGCCAGCTGGGCTTCTAATTAAATGCTAAGTAATAATAATTTAGCATGAATAAACAACTTAAGGTTCCAAAGTAGGGAACCAATCGAAGTAAATTACCACAAAGGTAAACCAATGCAAACCGCACATCAAAGATGAATCACATTCCCTAAATGATACTTAATTAAATTCCATATCGTATTTATTCACAAAAGAATCAAACCCAATCAATAAAGTGTTCCAACAATCTCAATTAACACTTAATTGATTTCAAACACAAACTTGATCACAAAGGACTCAATTCTATCACTAGAGTGTACTATATTGTTCACTAAGGTCAACTAGAAGGACACCCAAGACTTAGACCAAAACGCGTTCTTCAATCACACAAATTAACAAAATGAAAACTTTCAGGGGTTCTGTGCGGCCGCCCAAAATGGACTGTGCGGCCGCCCAAAAGGCATCAAAACAAGAACAAAAGCTTACAGATAGATGTGCGGTCGCCCAGACAAATTTGTGCGGCCGCCCAAGCATCTGAATTGCCAGAAATCGGGAAGAACAACATGGGTTCTTCCATTTTCATACCAAAACACATTTCCACCCAAAATCCAACACTCCAACTAGTATACTAATGTACCAACACAACTAATAAGTCTAAAAAGACTCATACAACAACATTTAACAACCAAAATCAAGAATCAAACTCAACATTCAAGATTTCACCATTTTTGATCAAAACCCAAAATAAATTCCCAATAAATTCAAAACTCAACCAAACTTCAAATATAACACATCAAACATTATCTAGACATGATATGAACATTTTAGCATCAAAATGGGGGAAAAGTAACTTACTTGATAAATCTCAAAGTTGATGGATTTCGAATATTTTTGACTCTACGCGATCCTAGCGACGATCTAAACAAGGTTCACGTTTTAAGAAATGAATGATAACAAGAAGAAGATGAAGAAAAAGAAGAGAGAAGGAAAGAAAGGAAAAACTTACCCAATTGCTAGAGAGAGAGGGAGATGGCTGGGAGAGAGGGATGGAGGTTGAGTGTGAGGATGAGGGAGGTGAGGGGAATAGGGAGGGAGTAGGGGAATTATTTTAAAAAGTTACATCTAGGCCCCTCCCCTTCTACTAACACAAATGCCATACTCCCTACTAACAATTAAGACCCAACAATACCGCACTAACCCAAATGACTCAAATAAAATGCTAGGCATAAATATTATAACACATAAAATGCACACATAATTATTTAAATAAATAAACAAGAAAATAAATAAATAATAATTATTTAAATTACTACTAAAATAGAGCCTAGATTTCGGGTCGTGACAAAGCGGGTCATGTCCAGTACCAAACAAGTACCCATAAATCTAACATGATCAACCCATGATCATTTAGCCTTTATACTAGTACCAAACAAGTACTAGGGACGGAGATTATTATAAGTAAACATTGATCAACAATAATAATCAAAACATCTCTTTATTAATATGAATAAATGATAACAATTACAACATTTAATAAACGTGCCTAGGGCACCAACACTAACAATCTCCCACTTTCCCTAGGCCCAATCTCCCATGTATCTAATACCCATGGACCTAACATGACCATCATGTTTAGCTTGTGGAAGTCCCTTTGTTAGCGGGTCCGCAACATTGTCATCTGTTGGTACTCTGCATATATTTACGTCTCCCCTATCAATGATTTCTCGAATGATATGAAAACACCTAAGTATGTGTTTAGATTTTTTATGTGCCCTTGGTTCCTTTGCTTGAGCAATAGCACCATTATTATCACAATAAAAGTCTATTGGATTAGCAATACTAGGAACCACTTCAAGTTCACTAATAAACTTCTTAATCTAAACAGCTTCCTTTGCAGCATCCGATGCAGCAATATACTCAGCTTTAGTTGTAGAATCAGCGGTTGTACTCTGCTTGGAACTCTTCCAGCTTACAGCTCCACCATTTAACATAAACACAAAACCCGTTTGCGATCGACTATCATATCTGTCAGTTTGGAAGCTTGCATCCGTGTAACCATTTACAACGAGATCATCTTCCATTCCTCCATAGATCAAAAACGAATATTTAGTCCTTCGTAAGTACTTAAGAATTGCTTTTACAGCCATCCAGTGATTCTCACCGGGGTCAGATTGATATCTACTTGTCATGCTCAAAGCATAAGATACATCCGGCCTAGTACATATCATGGCATACATGTTGGATCCAATTTCCGAAGCATATGGAACCTCATTAATTTTCTCACGCTCATATTTTGTCTTAGGACATTGAGTCTTGCTTAAAGAAACTCCATGTAATACTGGTAAGGTACCTCTCTTAGAATTTTCCATGCGGAATATTCTAATGACCTTGTCAATATATGTACTTTGGCTTAAACCAATTACATTCTTTGATCTATCTCTATAGATCTTAATGCCAAGGATATATGCGGCTTCACCCATATCTTTCATTATGAAGCACTTTCCTAACCAAGTCTTTACAGACTGAAGTGTAGGAATGTCGTTTCCAATGGCAATATGTCATCCACATATAAAACAAGGAATAGCACTATGCTCCCACTAATCTTCTTGTATACACAAGGTTCATCTTCGTTCTTGATGAAGCCAAACTCTTTGATAGATTCATCAAAATGGAGATTCCAACACCTAGAAGCTTGCTTCAATCTATAGATGGATTTCTGAAATTTGCATACTTTAGAACTTTGTTCAAAGCCCTCGGGTTGTGTCATATAGACATCCTCTTCAAAATTCCCGTTAAGAAAAGCGGTTTTGATATCCATTTGCCATATTTCATAGTCATGATATGCGGCAATGGCAAGCAAAATTCTTATATACTTGATCATTGCTACAGGTGAAAAGGTTTCATCATAGTCAATACCATGAACTTGCCTATAACCTTTCGCTACAAGTCAAGCTTTGTAAGTATGCACCTTCCCATCCATGTCAGTCTTCTTCTTGAAGAACCATTTGCATCCTATGGTTTTTACACCTTCAGGCGCATCAATCAAGTTCCAAACTTGATTGTCTTACATGGATTGTAATTCGGATTCCATGGATCCAAGCCACTTCTTCGAATCAGGAGAAGACATCGCCTCTTGGTAGCTAGTCGGTTCATCATTATCAATGATCTCCACCTCATTACTATATGTTACAAGAAAACCATATCTCTCGAGCTCGGACCGTAACCTACCAGAACAGTGAGTTACTTGTGTATTTTGAACAGGTTCCACAATTTCTCGTGGTTGTTGTTCTTGTTCCACTATTAGTTCAATGTCATTTTATGAGTCTCGAAAGACACCAGTACGGTCTAGGGCTGTGCAGAAAAAAACAGAACCGGACCAGACCAATAGAACCGGACCGGACCAATGAAAACCGGACCGGTTTAATAGTGTTGGTCTGGTTCTGGTTCCAAATTTCCATAAATACGATTTATTGGTTTGGTTCTGGTTTTGATAAATATTTTTACGGTTCTGGACCGGACCGGACCAATCATAATCATAACATATATAAATATTATATTATTACAGTATTACTAATACTTACATAGTCCTACGGATTACTAATTACGGGAGTACGGACAACTGAGACAACCCTATTTCCCCAAATCCGCTAACCCTATCTCTCTCTCTCTCTCAACTTCGTTCTATCTTAAAGAATCAACCCGCTTGATCACCATGGCTCCATCTATATCCCCTTCACCGCCGTTACTTCGACACCAGACATCCCAGCCTCACCACGAAAATTCTAAAGTTGTTGTATCAACTATTTTTCCCCATTAAGTTTTTTTGTCTTAGTTCTTCTATCTTTGAAGTGAAAGATCCATAACTTTGTGTTGAATATGTGTAAAACTCCATGCAATTTACTTTGCATTGTTGAGAGTTTGGGACCAATTTTTAATTATTTTAGTTTTTGGTGTGTATAGATGTATTTCTTGAGGGAAAAAATTGTATACAAGTAGAACCGGAGAACCGGACCGGAACCGAACCAATAGGACCGGACCAATGACATCGATTTTGTAATTTATTGGTCTGGTTCTGGTTCTAAATTTTTATAGAACCGTATAATTGGTCCGGTTCCGGTTTTGTAAAATTTTAACAAAAACCGGACCGGACCGTGAACACCCCTAGTACGGGAAACAAACACCTTGTTGTCCTCTCGGTTGTAAAAGTAATATCCTCTAGTTTCTTTAGGATATCCCACGAAAATAAATTTATCAAATTTGTGTGCTAGCTTATCGGAGACAAGTCTTTTGACAAAAGCTTCGCAACCCCAAATCCTCATGAAAGACAAACTAGGTTTCTTTCCGCTCCACATTTCATATGGAGTCTTTTGAACCGATTTAATTGGAACTTGATTGAGTGTGAAAGCAGCAGTTTCTAGAGCATAACCTCAAAAGGATAAAGGAAGATCAACTCGACTCATCATTGATCGAACCATGTCCAACAAGGTCCGATTCCACCTCTCAGACACACAATTCCATTGTGGTGTTCCGGGTAGAGTCAATTGTGAAATTATCCCAAAATTCTTTAGATGATCATCGAATTCATGACTCAAGTATTCACCACCTCAATCCGATCGAAGTGCCTTAATACTTTTGCCAAGTTGTTTTTCTACTTCATTTTGAAATATTCTAAATATCTCAAATGCTTCACTTTTATGTTTCATTAGGTAAACATACCCAAATCTACTATAATTATCAGTGAAGGTTATGAAGTATTGAAATCCTCCCCTAGCATTGCTACTTAGTGGTCCGCATACATCGGAATGTATCAACCCCAATAGGTCGCTTGCCCTTTCAACTAACTTGGTAAAAGGTGTCTTAGTCATTTTTCCAAGAAGACACGACTCGCAAGTATCAGACTCAAGATCATATGAACCCAAAAGACCGTCCCCATGGAGTTTTGAGATACGCTTCTCATTAATATGACCAAGACAGCAATGCCACAAATAAGTATGATTTACATCATTAGGTTTAGATTTCTTATTTACATGATAGACATTGTCATTATTTTCATTCTTGACATCCAAGACATAAAAGCCATTAAATGAATTTGCAATACCTTAAAGCACATCATTTAAATAAATTGAAAATCTCTTATTTTCAATAAGAAACTTAAAACCTTCATTATCTAAACAAGAAATTGAAATAATATTTCTACTTAAATCCGGTACATAATAGCAATTGTTCAAAACAAGTATTAAACCGGAAGGTAAAGTGACTTCATAAGTCCCTACGGCTAATGCAGAAACTCTTGCTCCATTCCCCACTCGTAGGTCCACTTCATCCTTTTTAAGTAGCCTCCTATTCTTTAGTCCCTGCACATTTAAACAAATGTGAGAACTGTTGGCAGTGGTGCCCTAGGCACGTTTAATAAACGTTGTAATTATTATCATTTATTTCATATCAATAAAGAGATGTTTTGATTATTATTGTTGTTCATGTTTACTTATAATAATCTCCGTCCCTAGTACTTATTAAGCACTAGTATAAAGGCTAAATGATCATGGGATGATCATGTTAGATTTATGGGTACTTGTTTGGAACAAGGTACTGGACATGACCCGCTGTATGAGATTTATGTCATGGTCTATGTCGAACATATATCTCATATTAGTTATATCATTTGAATCCTTAGACATGAAGTTATTATAGTCTTCCACTTGATGAACATTGTGTTTGACATATTCAAACGCTACCTTAACACGGTAGTTATAAAGGGTATGATTGGCATAATCGGATTCCCGTTGGGAAGAATAATAAGCTAAATGGATTTGTCCCTCCACGGAGAGATGTCAAGCTTGGGCCCCTTGAAGGAATGATGTTGATGAAATGTTCAGCCGGACTCAAATGGATTGATTGGATCAATAGCATTTGAATTATCAACATATTCGGAATCGAAAAAGTATTGAACAAAACAAGTTGACTGTTTGACCATGACTTGTGTTCAATGACATCATGGACAAAGGGATTGTGACATATTCTAAAGGAATGCAAACTTGTATCTAGTTATACTATTTGGGTAGGTGTGACGGTTTGCTAGAACCTAATCATATCTTATGGTTTCATGTTTGAAACCATTGCTAACTTAGTATAATCCTAGAGGGTCACACACAATAGAACGAATCTTTAAAAGGACTAAATTGGAATTTTGGAAATTCTGGACATTCTGGGGAAGTGGGCGACCGCACAGTGTGGACTGGGCGGCCGCACACTTAGCCCAATTTTGTACCAGTTTGTTTCAGATAAATGTGCGACCGCACAGTGTATTCTGGGCGACCGCACAGTACTGTCGGCTGGCATTTTCCTAATTCGATTTGGAATGTCTTTTGACATAAGGTTCCTATTTGGAATAGGTCTTGCTTGTGTATAAAAGGATGATTTCGGCCAGAACCTGAGGGATAGTTTTTTGGAGTCTCCAAAGTGTTGGAGAGAGAATTTTTTTGTTCTAAGATATCATTGATTGAGGAACAAAATAATTCACAAATAAATTCCATATAGTTCTTTATTAAATTGTGAAAGTGTGTTTCATAATATTGGTCTAGCAACCAAGATCAAAGAAGTTCCTTTGATATTTGTTCGAAGTGTGGATACCGCTAGAGGGTGAAAATCATCATCTTCAAAGTTCGTGTTCAAGCTTTGTGATCGTGATCAAGTCTTCAAATCTCCACCAAAGAGCAAGAGAAATTTGATAGCCATCAAGGGTTAGTTTTTCCTTTATTCATTATGTTGTATTTGATTTAATCATATGAACGGATCCATGGCTTTGGGTTTCTTAAAATTTTAATTGCTATATTCCGCTGCGCATGTTACTTGGAAACCCAACAGTGGTATCAGAGCCCCGTTCATGTTGATTATTTCAATACCTAGATCATGTTACTTGAAGAGTTCATAATTGCTAAAATTGAGAAACAAAGTTCGATTCAAGTTTGGAGATCCATGTGGAATTGTGAATGCAATTGGCCGATGTTCATCGAGACCATCTGTTGCTTAGTTTCGGCCACATGGACTACTTTCTTGGTTTCTTGAATTAGAGCGGGATTGTGGTTGCCTATGGCTTAGTTCGACCGCACTTCTTGTTGTCTTGATTTGGAGATAATAACCAAAGTTGAAATAGTCTCATCCTCATAATTATAGAGAAACTAATGACACATAAATATCACGCTTAAATTAATGGAGATTAATTTAGTGGCTAAACTTGATGTGTAACATGTTTATATTATGTGCTCATAAATGTGTTATATGCTATATGTGATGAACCTTCAAATAATGTTTTAAGTCCTTCTTTGCCATGCCATGATTAAGACACTTGTTTATGCATGGGTAATCTTGATGTGGGTTCGCCTCCGCGAGGTGCATTAATCTTATTCATGTATGAGCAAGATGAGGTTCATTAATTTAATGTGGGCTTGCCTCCACAAGGTGCATTAAATTGAATGGTTTCTATGCGTTTAAAATGGTTGGACTTAATTAGGCGTCAAAACAGTTTTGGGCCTAGGCAAAAGATGAGATTAAACATGCTTTTTAAAAATTGGATTTTTTAAAGAATCTCATAAAAGGATCTAAGAATCATATGGGATATGATTGACATGATTGTCTACCTAATTAATTTAGTTTTGAGCGGTCCGCCTCCGTGGACTCAAAAGTTAAATTAAAGTTGGATCTTAGCCCAATTAAATTATATTATGCATTGGATGTATATGAAGGTTATATAATTTAATGGGAGTATTTTCGTTTGAAAAACACATTATTTATTTCTTTAATGAAAAATTGGTACTTATTAAATTTTGGAAATTTTGCATATTTGTAGATAATGACTAATAACACTCAATCAATGTCGTTACGATCGATCCTTGAGAAGGATAAGCTCGAAGAGAATGGTACAAACTTTATGGATTGGATCCGTAGCATAAGAATTGTTCTTAGGCAAGAAGATAAGTTGTACATTCTCGATGGGCCTCTCCCCGTTGAACCACCGCCTACTGTCCCTAGGGTAGAAAGAGACAATTACAAGAAACATCGTAATGATTCTAGAGATGTAAGTTGTCTCATGCTTGCTGCTATGTGTTCAAAACTCCAACAAAGTTTGGAACATTTGGAAGCCTATGAGATAGGCGTGGAGTTGAGAACCATGTTTCAAGAGCAAGCTAGGCAAGAGAGGTACAAGACCATTGTTGCATTCACTACTTGTAAAATGAATGAAGGGCAACAAGTGAGTCCTCACTTTCTTAAAATGAAAGGTTATGTAGAGCACCTTGAGAAACTTGGCTATCCAATCCCATTGGAGCTAACCACGGATCTCATTCTTAATTCATTGCCTAAAAGTTATAATCAGTTTGTGATGAATTATATCATGCATGGAATGGATAAGAATCTCTCTGAGTTGCATGGGATACTCAAAACTGCAGAGATGAAAATTGTGGAGAAAGGTTCTCCCGTGCTCTTGGTTCATGATGGGAAGAAGGTTAGTGCCAAAGGAAAGGGTAAGAAAGTTGTCAAACCCAAAATAAGCAAGGCAAAGGTTACCAAGGCTTCTGAGGCAAAACCCGATTCACAAAAGGATGCAATTTGTTTCCATTGTCAAGAAATTGGTCATTGGAAACGTAATTGCAAGGCTTTCTTGGAAAAGCAAAAGAAGAAGAAGGGCAGCAAGGCTGCGTCGACTTCAGGTATCTATATGATAGATATTCTCCTTTCTACCACTGATTCCTGGGTATTGGATATCGGATGTGGTTCTCACATTTGTCTAAATGTGCAGGGACTAAAGAATAGGAGACTGCTTAAAGAAGGTGAAGTAGAGCTACGCGTGGGGAATGGAGCAAGAGTTGCTGCATTAGCCGTAGGGACTTATGAAGTCACTTTACCTTCCAGATTAGTTCTTGTTTTGAACAATTGCTATTATGTTTCGGATTTAAGCATAAATATTATTTCAATTTCTTGTTTGGATAATGATGGTTTTAAGTTTCTTATTGAGAATAAGAAACTTTCTATTTATTTAAATGATGTGCTTTATGGTATTGCTAATTCATTTAATGGCCTTTATATCTTGGATGTCAAGAATGATAATAATGACAATGTCTATCATGTAAATAAGAAATCTAAACCTAATGATGTAAATCATACTTATTTATGGCATTGCCGTCTCGGTCATATTAATGAGAAGCGTATCTCAAAACTCCATGGGGACGGACTTTTTGGTTCATGTGACTTAGAGTCATATGATACTTGTGAGTCGTGTCTTCTTGGAAAAATGACTAAGACACCTTTTACCAAGTTGGGTGAAAGGGCAACCGACTTATTGGGGTTGATACATTCTGATGTATGCGGACCATTAAGTAGCAATGCTAGGGGAGGATTTCAATACTTCATAACCTTCACTGATGATTATAGTAGATTTGGTTATGTTTACCTAATGAAACATAAAAGTGAAGCATTTGAGATATTTAAAATATTTCAAAATGAAGTAGAAAAACAACTTGGCAAAAGTATAAAGGCACTTCGATCAGATCGAGGTGGTGAATACTTAAGTCAAGAATTTGATGATCATCTAAAGAATTGTGGAATAGTTTCACAATTGACTCCACCTGGAACACCACAATGGAATGGTGTATCCGAGAGGAGGAATCGAACTTTGTTAGACATGGTTCGATCAATGATGAGTCAAGTTGATCTTCCAATATCCTTTTGGGGTTACGCCCTAGAAACCGCTGCTTTCACACTAAATCGTGTTCCAACTAAATCGGTTCAAAAGACTCCATACGAGATGTGGAGAGGAAAGAAGCCTTGTCTGTCTTTCATGAAGATTTGGGGTTGTGAAGCTTTTGTCAAAAGACTTGTCTCAGACAAACTTGCACACAAATCTGATAAATGTATTTTCGTGGGATATCCTAAGGAAACTAGAGGATATTACTTTTACAATCGTGAGGACAACAAAGTGTTTGTTGCCCGAACTGGTGTCTTTCTAGAGAAAGAGTTTCTCTCCAAAGAAACCAGTGGGAGTAAAATAAATCTTGAAGAAATTCGAGACCCAGAAAATAACATTGAACCAATAGTTGAACAAGAACCACAAGGAGTTGTGGAACCTGTTCAAAATACACAAGTAACTCGCAGATCCAGTAGGATACTATCCGAGCCCGAGAGATATGGATTTCTCGTAACGGATAGTAATGACGTAGAAATCATTGAGAATGATGAACCGTCAACCTACCAAGAGGCGATGTCTTCTCCTGATTCGGATAAGTGTCTTGGAGCCATGGAATCCGAATTGCAATCCATGCAAGACAATCAAGTTTGGAATTTGATTGATGCACCTGAAGGTGTAAAAACAATAGGATGCAAATGGGTCTTCAAGAAGAAGACTGACATGGATGGGAAGGTGCATACTTACAAAGCTATACTTGTAGCGAAAGGTTATAGGCAAGTTCATGGTATTGACTATGATGAGACCTTTTCACCCGTAGCAATGATCAAGTCTATAAGAATTTTGCTTGCCATTGCTGCATATCTTGTAGCGAAAGGTTATAGGCAAGTTCATGGTATTGACTATGATGAGACCTTTTCACCCGTAGCAATGATCAAGTCTATATGAATTTTGCTTGCCATTGCCGCATATCATGACTATGAAATATGGCAGATGGACGTCAAAACCGCTTTCCTGAATGGAAAACTCCAAAAGGATGTGTATATGACACAACCAGAAGGTTTTGAACAAGATTCTAAGGTATGCAAGTTGCAGAGATCCATCTATGGATTGAAGCAAGCTTCTAGGAGTTGGAATCTCCATTTTGATGAATCGGTCAAAGAGTTTGGTTTCTTCAAGAACGAAGATGAGCCTTGTGTATACAAGAAGATTAGTGGGAGCATAGTGCTATTCCTTATTTTATACGTGGATGACATATTGCTCATTGGAAACGACAATCCTACACTTCAGTCTGTGAAGACTTGGTTAGGAAAGTGTTTTGCAATGAAAGATATGGGTGAAGCCGCATATATTCTTGGCATTAAGATCTATAGAGATAGATCAAGGAGCCTAATTGGTTTAAGCCAAAGTACATACATTGACAAGGTCATTAGAAGATTCCGTATGGAAAATTCTAAGAGAGGCACCTTACCCGTGTTACATGGAGTTTATCTAAGCAAGACTCAATGTCCTAAGACAAACGATGAGCGTGAGAAAATGAATGATGTTCCATATGCTTCGGAAATTGGGTCCATCATGTATGCCATGATTTGTACTAGGCCGGATGTATCTTATGCTTTGAGCATGACAAGTAGATACCAATCCGACCCTGGCGAAAATCACTGGATAGCTGTAAAAGCGATTCTTAAGTACTTGAGAAGAACTAAAGACTCGTTTTTGGTCTATGGAGGAATGGAAGATGATCTCGTTGTAAATGCTTACACGGATGCAAGCTTCCAAACCGACAAAGATGATAGCCGATCGCAATCGGGTTTTGTGTTTATGTTAAATGGTGGAGCTGTAAGCTAGAAGAGTTCCAAGCAAAGTACAACAGCTGATTCTACAACAGAAGCTGAGTATATTGCTGCATCGGATGCTGCAAAGGAAGCTGTTTGGATTAAGAAGTTCATAACTGAACTTGAAGTGGTTCCTAGCATTGCTAATCCAATAGACCTTTATTGCGATAATAATGGTGCTATTGCTCAAGCAAAGGAACCAAGAGCACATCAGAAATCCAAACACATACTTAGGCGTTTTCATATCATTCGAGAGATCGTTAATAGGGGAGCGTAAATATATGCAGAGTACCTACTGATGACAATGTTGCGGACCCGTTAATAAAGGGACTTCCACAAGCTAAACATGATGGTCATGTTAGGTCCATGGGTATTAGATACATGGGAAATTGGGCCTAGGGCAAGTGGGAGATTGTTGGCAGTGGTGCCCTAGGCACGTTTAATAAACGTTGTAATTGTTATCATTTATTTCATATCAATAAAGAGATTTTTTGATTATTATTGTTGTTCATGTTTACTTATAATAATCTCCGTCCCTAGTACTTATTAAGCACTAGTATAAAGTCTAAATGATCATGGGATGATCATGTTAGATTTATGGGTACTTGTTTGGAACAAGGTACTGGACATGACCCGCTGTATGAGATTTATGTCATGGTCTATGTCGAACATATATCTCATATTAGTTATATCATTTGAATCCTTAGACATGAAGTTATTATAGTCTTCCACTTTATGAACATTGTGTTTGATATATTCAAACGCTACCTTAACACGGTAGTTATAAAGGGTATGATTGGCATAATCGGATTCCCGTTGGGAAGAATAATAAGCTAAATGGATTTGTCCCTCCACGGAGAGATGTCAAGCTTAGGCCCCTCAAAGGAATGATGTTGATGAAATGTTCAGCCGGACTCAAATGGATTGATTGTATCAATAGCATTTGAATTATCAACATATTCGGAATCGAAAAAGTATTGAACAAAACAAGTTGACTGTTTGACCATGACTTGTGTTCAATGACATCGTGGACAAAGGGATTGTGACATATTCTAAAGGAATGCGAACTTGTATCTAGTTATACTATTTGGGTAGGTGTGACGGTTTGCTAGAACCTAATCATATCTTATGGTTTCATGTTTGAAACCATTGCTAACTTAGTATAATCCTAGAGGGTCACACACAATAGAACGAATCTTTAAAATGACTAAATTGGAATTTTGGAAATTCTGGACATTCTGGGGAAGTGGGCGACCGCACAGTGTGGACTGGGCGGCCGCACACTTAGCCCAATTTTGAACCAGTTTGTTTCAGATAAATGTGCGACCGCACAGTGTATTCTGGGCGGCCGCACAGTACTGTCGGCTGGCACTTTCCTAATTCGATTTGGAATGTCTTTTGACAAAAGGTTCCTATTTGGAATAGGTCTTGCTTGTGTATAAAAGGATGATTTCGGCCAGAACCTGAGGGATAGTTTTTTGGTGTCTCCAAAGTGTTGGAGAGAGAATTTATTTTGTTCTAAGATATCCTTGATTGAGGAACAAAATAATTCACAAATAAATTCCATATAGTTCTTTATTAAATTGTGAAAGTGTGTTTCATAATATTGGTCTAGCAACCAAGATCAAAGAAGTTCCTTTGATATTCGTTCGAAGTGTGGATACCGCTAGAGGGTGAAAATCATCATCTTCAAAGTTCGTGTTCAAGCTTTGTGATCGTGATCAAGTCTTCAAATCTCCACCAAAGACCAAGAGAAATTTGATAGCCATCAAGGGTTAGTTTTTCCTTTATTCATTATGTTGTATTTGATTTAATCATATGAACGGATCCATGGCTTTGGGTTTCTTAAAATTTTAATTGCTATATTCCGCTGCGCATGTTACTTGGAAACCCAACAAGAACCACATCCAGTATCTAATACCCAAGAATCAGTGGTAGAAAGGAGAATATCTATCATATAGATACCTGAAGTCAACGCAGTCCCACTGCTCTTCTTCTTCTTTTGCTCTTCCTTAAAAGCCTTGCAATTACGTTTCCAATGACCAATTTCTTGACAATGAAAACAAATTGCATCCTTTTGTGAATTGGGTTTTGCCTCTAGAGCCTTGGCAACCTTTTCCTTGCTTATCTTGGGTTTGACAGCTTTCTTACCCTTTCCTTTGGTACTAGCCTTCTTCCCATCATGAACTATGAGCAAAGGAGAACCTTTCTCCACAATCTTCATCTCCGCAGTTTTAAGCATACCATGCAACTCGGAGATATTCTTATCCATTCCATACATGTTATAATTCATCACAAACTGATTATAACATTTAGGCAATGAATTAAGAATGAGATCCGTGGCTAGCTCCAATGGGATTGGATAACCAAGTTTCTCCAGATGCTCTACATAGCCTTTCATTTTAAGCATGTGAGGACTCACTTGTTGCCCTTCACTCATTTTGCAAGAAGTGAATGCAACAATGGTCTTGTACATTTCTTGCCTAGCTTGCTCTTGAAATATGTTTCTTAACTCCACGCCTATCTCATAGGCTTCTAAATGTTCCAAACTTTGTTGGAGTTTTGAGCACATAGTATCAAGCATGAGACAACTTACATCTCTAGAATCATTACGATGTTTCTTGTAATTGTCTCTTTCTGCCCTAGGGGCAGTGGCTTCGGGTTCAGTAGGAAGAGGCCCATCGAGAATGTACAACTTATCTTCTTGCGTAAGAACTATTCTTAGGCTACGGATTAATCCATAAAGTTCGTACCATTCTCTTGGAGCTTATCCTTATCAAGGATCGATCGCAACGAAATTGATTGAGTGTTGGTTGTCATTATCTACAATTATGCAAAATTTCCAAAATTTAATAAGTACCAATTTCATTAAAGAAATAACTCGCATAAAATAAGGCCAAAGAGAAGAAATTATGTATTTTTCCAAAACATACTCCCACTAAATTATACAACCTTCTTATACATCCAATGTATCATATAATTTAAACGGGCTAAGATCCAACTTTAATTTAATTTTAAGTCCGCTAAGGCGGATTACACAAAATCAAATTAATTAGGTAGACAATCATGTCAATCATATCCCATATGACTCTTAGATCCTTTTATGAGATTCTTTAAGAAATCCAATTTCAAAAGCATGTTTAATCTCATCTTTGCCTAAGCCCAAAACTGTTTTGACGCTTAATTAAGTCCAACCATTTTAAACGCATAGTTAATGTACCTCGCTAGGGCGAGCCCACATTATCTATCTTGCTTATGCATAAATAAAATTAATGAACCTCGCTAGGGCGAATCTACACTAAAATTACCCATACACTAACAAGTGTTTTAATCATGGCATGGCAAAAGGGACTTAAAACTTTCTTGAAGGTTTATCACATATAGCATTCAACACATTTATGAGCACATAATATAAACATGTTACGCATCAAGTTTAGCCACTAAATTAATCATCATTAATTTAAGCATAATATTTATGTGTCATTAGTTTCTCTATAATTATGAGGATGAAACTCTTTGAACTTTGGTTATCATCTCCAAATCAAGACAACAAGAAGTGCGGCCTAACTAAGCCATAAGACAACCACAATTCCGCACTAATTCAAGAAACCAAGAAAGTAGTCCATGTGGCCGAAACTAAGCAATTGATGGTCTCGATGAACGTAGGCCAATTGCATCCACAATTCCACATGGATCTCCAATCTTTGAATCAAGAACTTTGTTTCTCAATTTTAGCAATTATGAACTCTTCATAATTCTAACTTCGTTTTATCTTTGAATCTTTGATTTGCGATCAAGCTTGGGAAACACAATCTCGATCAACGTAGATTAGCCATCCAAACCTTGATCCAATCTTGGAATCACAAGACTAAAACAAATAGGAAAATTAAACCCAAGATCCACACCCAAACCCTAAGCCCCGCCCCCACGCCAAACCCTAGGTTCGGCCGGCTCAAGGCGTAGGTCCGGTTGGACCTCTGCGAAAAATCAAAAAAAATTTAATGTTCCAAATTTTGACTCAAAATTGTTTTTCCCGATTCAATTAGGTTTGGTGTTCTTGGTGATCCAATCACCATGATCATCAAAACCCTGAATGAACAATTCATGAATCCCTAGATTATAAATACTTTGATCAAATCAAAATTGATAACCCAAACAATTTTAAATCCACCATAATTTTAATTGCGACTGAATAGTGCGATTAAAGTTTATAAAACAATAAACTACATAAACGCATATAACACATAAACATCATAATCCAATATTCATATCATGCTAGGCACATAAATAAACAATTTATATACACACAACATGATCTAGTATTGAAATAATCAACATGAACGGGGCTCTGATACCACTGTTGGGTTTCGTAGTAACATGCGCAGCGGAATTAAGCATTTAAAATTTTTCATGAAACCCAAAGCCATAGATCCGTTCATATGATTATATCAAATACATGCAATATGATACTAGAATACTAACCCTTCATGCCTTTGAATTTTAGCCTTTGGTCTTGGTGGAGACTTGAAGCTTGATCACGGAGAAAGCAAGAACACGAACTTCGAAGATGATAAGCTTCACTCTCTAGCGGTATCCACACCTCGAACGAATATCAAGAGCACTTGATCTTGGTTGCTAGACCAAAATTATGAAACACACTTTCACAATTATATTGCCTATATGGAATTATGAATTCTTGATCTTAGATTCCAAATCACTAATCAAGAATATTGTTCTCTCAATGAACTAGCTTAATCAACCTTAATGGCTGGTGAAAAAGACTTTATATAGGCCCTAGTCCTTAACCCTTAAGGACCTAGGATTCCTAAATCCCGTCACCCAATTAAGGAAACAACTTTCTATACAAGTAGCACTGGTACGGTCGTTCCAATGGTTACGAGCCTGGCATCCCTTTTCTGATTATTGGCACGGTCGTGCTTTATAATCGGCACAGCCGTGCATAGCACGGTCGTGCTTCATAACCAGCATGGTCATGCCAAAGGGGTCGAGCCATCCGTCCCACCTGCCGATTATTGGCACGGTCGTGCTCAATAATCAGTACGGTCGTGCCAGTCCAGAAAGACTCATATTTTCCATAATTCCAATTCAGTCTTTTAGGATTCGTTCTATTCGTGTGTGACCCTCTAGGATTAAACTATGTTGGCAATGAGTCCAAACATGAACCCATAAGATATGATTAGGTTCTAGCAAACCGTCATGCCTACCCAAATAGTTTAACTAGATACAAGTTCACATTCCTTTTAGAACATGTCACAATCCCTTTGTCCATGATGTCATTGAACACAAGTTATGGTCAACAAGTCAACTTGAATTGTTTAATATTTTCTCGATTCCGAATATATTGATAATCCAAATGACCTTGATCCAATCAATTCATTTGAGTCCGGCTGAACATTTTCATCAAGATCATTCCTACGAGAGGCCCAAGCTTGACATCTCTCCGAAGAGGGACACATCCATCATAGCTTGTTATTCTTCCCTACATGAATCCGATTATGCCAATCATACCTTTTATAACTACCCGGTTAAAGGTAGCGTTTGAATATGTCAAAGATAATGTTCATCAAGTGAAAGATTATAATAACTTCATGTCTAAGGATTCAAATGACATAACTAATATGAGATATATATATGACATTGACCATGATATAGATATCATAAAGCGGGTCATGTCCAGTACCAAACAAGTACCCATAAATCTAACATGATCATCCCATGATCTTTTAGCCTTTATACTAATACCAAACAAGTACTAGGGACGGAGATTATTATAAGTAAACATGAACAACAATAATAATCAAAACATGTAACGACCCCAAAAACCCGTCCCTATTTATTTTATATTTTTGGCAATTTTATTTTGAACTTATGTGTGCATTTTATGTGTTGCATCATATTTTATGATTTGCACATCTTACTTGATTATTTGTGTTATTTACTTAGTTAGTAATAATAATGATTAATGAAGTTAAATGATTAAGTTGAAACTTTAGGGTCCTTTGTGAAATTATAACTTTAGGGGCTTAAGTGTTAAAAATGGAAACTTGAATGACCAAAATGTAATTTTGGGTAAAAATCTTCTTATAACTATCTTCTTTCTCCCTCTTTCTCTGTGTATATACTCTGCAACTTTTCTCTACGTTTCTCTTAGGGTTAGGAGAAAAAGGTAAATTCAACCTATTTCGATTTAATTCTTTTTATTTACTTATCCGTTTTAAAATCTAATTATATAAAAATGATCAGGGCGTTGAATATGTCATTTCTACCCGAACAAAACTTATTTCAGCGATACTTTTTCCGAAAATAGGTAAGTTACTAATTCCCCTTTAAATATTAAAATGGTCATATATGTTATACTTGATACTTGTACTTGTTAATTTTGTGATTTGAATGATATTAGTGATATTTGTAATTTTGGGACAAAGTGAGTATTTGGTATGGTTGGTTTTGATGGGTTGAAAGGTTGAGTTGTGTAGCCAAGTTGTGTTACAAACGTTTAGTAATGTAAGTACTATACTTTAGGAACGGTGAAACGAAGGGAGTAAAATTAGCAAGATTTGGGCCTGGCGGGTGTGTTGGGCGGCCGCCCTAATAGGGCGTGCGACCGCACACTTATCTGGAAGGTTTTTGTCTTGGGGCAGAGTGTTTTGGGCGGCCGCATAGCCTGGTGTGGGTGACCGCCCAGGGTTGCTGAAAAATGGAGTTGTTCCATTTCAAGTGATTTAAAGTTCAAGCTTGGTCTAGGTCTTAGGTGATATCCTAGAGTACCTAGAGGGTTGTTGTGGAACACCCTAGTGTTTGAAATTGGTTCCTTTGTGAACAAATGTGTTATGGAATGTGAATAAGTGTTACATGGGGTATTGTTGAACATCTTTTGATGTGTGTTGGATTGGTTCATCTTTGTGATGTGTTTGGCTGGATTCCCTACTTTGGAATCATTGCCCCTGGTTGTTGTTTAAGCAAGTATTCATTACTATGCTCGTTTGGAAGTCCATCTGGTACTTGTTGTGGTGTCGGGCAGTGGTAGAGATTATAATGGCACACGAGCCAAGTTCATTGTAAGGCTTCTACCATTTGGTTTCCCATTTTTAACCCCTTCCTTGGGCCACGGATTGGGTCTGGGATAGCTCTCCCTTGTGTGAGTTTAGTCACCATTTGGGTTATGACTTTCCCCCTCTTGTTGTTGTTGTTGTTGTTGTTGTTGTTTGGTTCATGAACCGGTTTCAGCTCTTTGGTGCTGCTCAGTTGATACCTCTCAGATGGTTATATGTTTTATTCGAGAACCTTGGCTCAGTATCCACGTATGAGTGTTTATTTCCGCCTTATGTGTGGTATGATGAGTTGGTCGTTATTTCCAACCGGTATGGGACGGTTGGCGATAGGGAGCCTCTCATGTTATGTGCTATGTGGATGTTTATTGACATTGTTCAATTCCGAGTATCATTTCAGCATGTGACGTAGTTGCATTTTAGTAGCTTACTAAGATTCATTCTCACCCTTATTTATTTACTTTTTTAGATAAAGGAGAGCCCAGGGGATATGTCACTTCAAGGGAGGACGTCGAGGTGGAGATTTTGGGTAAGACATTTTGGGAAAGTAAGTTTGGTATGTAAAGGCTACATTATGTAAATGTATAACCTTTTGGGTAGTGTACCCGTGACTTCATCTTGTATCACCTATTTTTGGAACATGTTGGTGAGTTGTAAATTTGTAAGTAAAGTGTGTAAGCCTTATGGCTAAGTACTTTTGATTGTGAAAGTTTGTTTGTGTGGAATGAAGTCAAGTTTTAAGTAAGTGTGTTTTGGTTATATGAAACTTTTATGAAAGTACATTTCGAAAAATTTTCCTAAAATTTTTTATGACGTCTTCCGTGCGTGTCCCGAGCGTGGGGCCAAGTAGGACCACGGGTACGGGGTGCGACAGTTGGTATCAGAGCTAGGTTGTAGATGGTCTAGAATGACTAAGTGACCTAGGAGGGTAGTTGTGTATAGAGTGTGTAACGTTGAGTGTCTTATGCAGGTACTTATTGAAAATGGGTGAAACTGAAGGAGATCAGGCTGGTTCTTCAGGGCAAGGGGATGCCAGAGAAGAGGCCCGAATCATGTTTCAAGGGATGTTCGAGGCAGCAATGAAAACTTTAAATGATCAAAGGCAAGGAGGAGAACAAGCACCTCCGAGATATGTGTTAGAACAGTTCCTGAAGATGAAACCAATGGGTTATGAAGGAGAACCAGAGGTAATAAAGGTAGAGAGGTGGATTGAATTGATGGAGAAAATATTTAATGTCTTGAGATGTACAGATGAAGAACAAGTCAGGTTTGCTACCTATAAACTGAGTGGAGCTGCTGAGCACTGGTGGAGAGCTTTGAAAACAAATTGGGATGAGAATCATGTACCCTATACTTTGGAGAATTTTCTGAGGAAATTAAAGGAACATTTCATTCCTCGGGTGGATCAAGACAAGAAGGAAATGGAGTTTCTTAACTTGGAACAGAATACTATGTCTGTGGCTGTAAGTACCCCAATCTGAAACCGACCTATCTTAGAGCTAGCCTTAGCACCGTTTCAGGGATAAGCTAATGGGCCAGGACCTCCCTAGGATAAGCTATAAATTCCAAGACTACTCAGGTATAAAATTGGAAAAATCCAGAAGCTCGCCAGGCTGAGCCGTACGGATGCTTTGGGTACTAGAGGGGCCTACTCGTACGGCTGGTTTGGGCACCCTCAGTCCCTATAAATAGAACCCCTTGCTGATCATTTCAGGGGGGAGAAACATTAGAACTAAGGTTACTCTGTCGAATTCACCTCAGAATAGTGTGAGTAAGAGTGAACAAAGAGTGAAAGAGAGAAAGGAAGATTGGCCTAAACCAAGATAGGTAAATCCACCTTCTCCCCCTCCCTTCTCTTCATCTAAGAACTCTATTTATCTTTGATCTTGTCATTTATTGTTGATCTTTACATTCTTTCAAGTCTTGTCCATTCAAGCAATATACATATATCTATTATTATTTATATTCCTAGTCCAAGCCATGAGATGATCAAAGGTGAACTCCATACTTTGTGTGGAAGAGGTTCAAACCTAGTTGATCATGGCTTGTTGATTGTTCATTGACATTCTTGTCATGGATGATGCTCTTGTTGTTCATTTTGCTCATTTTAAGATATGATGATCATGTTGAGGATAAAGTCTCAATCTTTATCCTCATCACCTTGATCTAGCCCAAAATTCCCATGTTTGGGTAATAAAGATCCAATATTTATGGTTTGTTCTTGTCCCTAAGGATTAATCTTGCCTAGAAGAGCCATTTTGATGGTAAAGTTTCAATCTTTACTCATCAAATGGTCACTATGGCTCAAAAGGGCATATTGGCCACCTTTTTCATTTTTCTCCCATGATTGCCTTTGATCATGCCAAAACTCTTGTTTTGGGAGGTTCTTTGATGATCAAATGGCATAGGAATGAGTTGTTAATGTTGTTTTGTGTTGGAATAGCAAACTGGAATCAGAACAGTTTGGTCCAGTTCAAGCAGAATGCTCTGTTTCTGCCTGGAGCTGGACTGTTGCTTGAACAAACTGTAAAATCCCAGGAGTGGTCTCCCCATCCGTACGGCTACTTTGGCCGTATGGGGAGATTGACCATTTTTCCCTTCTGTCTTCTGTTTTCTTGTCAAACAAACCCCTTTCTTAGTTGAAAAGATAAATAAAAAGTTAAAACAAAGATTTTCCGTTAAAACACACACACACATGCACTTTTGTTAGCTAACAAGGGAGACTCGGCTTTGTCCGAGGCAACCTGGGAGGACGTAAAAACTCTTCCCAAGTTGTAACCTAATCTCCGAACCTTTGAACTCAAACCTTTGTCATTTTGTTGGGTTTAAAATTAACAAAATGTGGCGACTCCGTTAAATTGGTCCGGTTCCCGCGTTTGGTATTTCGCCCTTGAAACGTGCTCGTGTTTTTTGGGGCAGGATCCGTACAGTGGCGACTCCGCTGGGGATTAGAGTGCTTTTGGACTTCTTTCTAGAAGGTTCGGGGGCATTCTTGTGTGGGTCAAACTCCCATTCCCATTAGTTGACTTCTTGCATATTTGTGTGTGTTTGATGTTTCTGTTTGAACTGTTTTGAGTACATACGTTCTGGAAATACAATAAACTGGGGCTTGATGATCAGAAGTTGGAGAAACTGAGAAAAATCTTCACCCTCTTGCTTTAGCCGTACGGCTACTTTGGGTATGGGCCAGAATGTTGCCAATTAACAGTTTGGTGCAGGGCTGCAACATTCTGGGTGCCCCTCTGCTTCTACTTGTCCAGGTTCCAAATTTACAGTCTTACTTGTGCACATTACCTTCATTCTTTTGGCCAAAACTTGATTTTAAAAGGTGATAAAACTTGGTTATGCATGATCTTTTGTCAATAAAATGGTTTCCAAAACCTCATCGTGCATAATCCTTTTTGTAAGGGTTTTTCTTGAGTCTTCTTGTTGTGCACAAATTGCTTTGTACAAAAGGGTTTCAATGTAAAATATTTCTTTTGCAAAAGTTTGATTCAAAATTCTTTGTTGTGCACAACTTGGTACATGTACAAGTTTTGGTCTTTGTTTGCTTATATTCCTTGATTTGTTGTGTACAAATTGCTCAATCCATGCTTGTTCATACTTGTTCATATCTTGCTTATGCCATGCTCATGCTATCGAAAAACGAATTGAAAATCTCTCTTTTTACTCAAAAAGGAGCATAGAATGACTTCACACCACGTGCACTTGACCGTGCACGTTCCAAATACCCTTTAAACCCGGGGTGGATGCCACGATGCAGCTCGTTGGGCGCTCTTGTTCCCTTCGATGCGCGCACGGGTCCATCCCACCTTCCCTTCCGAACCGAGTCAGCCACACTTGTCTGTGACACACAAATACCGTGACTATGGTTGGTTTTTGGTCTAGTTCACGTTACCACATCCTTGATACGTGCTCAAAGCTAATTGTGGCCAAATTAATGCCCGAGTTGTGACTCCCTGATGTAATGCAAGCGTGGCCTAACCAGCCTTCAACTCGTGTGTTAGTGATGACCGCAATTAGCAAGGGCCATGTACTAAGGATAGGGTGACACCGTGTCGTCGAGCCCTAATGTACGAGTTATTTTGATCATCCTTAAGCTCATGGTCAAGAATCGAGACGCCTCACTCAAAAATGATGTCATGTCGGAATGTCGGTGCAGCCTTCGGAGAAAAGTCTCGATCCCGACTGGGGCTTAACCGTGATTAGGATGACCCGCGTATTGGGATCCTTACGATGCACTAGACCCTAGGTTCATTTCTTTTGATCGGTGGAAGCCGCGTGCCCAATAGGACCCTCGCCCGGGATAGTCCGTCCTTGGGAGCGTGCAATACAGGTGAAAAACGAGGGGTCTATAGACGTAGTGATGGCCTCCACTGATCCAGGGTTATAGAATAGTTGCGAAAAATAAGAGCGATCTTTTCCAACCAATTAGGAATAAGACATGCCTTGAGAAAAATGAAATAATGAAAGTTGAGCCCCTGAATTGTGCACTAACGTTTGTTTATGTGACAAAGCCGGCTAAGATAATCCAAAGAATAAATGATTTTTTTTTTAAAGAAGAAAAGGAAAAGGGAATTGGTAAATTCATCAAAACGCTTGGCTTGGGTTTCTTCCCCCTAAAGAAGAGTCAAACTTGTTATCCCCTTCAAGTCAGTGTCTCTTGTGTGTCGAGTTTTTGTTTTACTTCAAAGCATGACTTCTCGAAAAATCCTTTCACGGTACCTTACGGTCTGTCGGTCTTGTGAAAGATAGGAAGTGATGGAAGCCCGCTTTGAAGGCATCGAAAGGGTCATGAGTTCCCTACAACAAATGGTGAGGAGACTGGAGTACGACCAGGGTCGTCTATTGGGAATCGTGGCTAGGATGCAAGAAAAGCAAGTCCCAGATTTGGAGGAAGAGATCCAAAAGATGTGGGTCAAGATGGTGCACCCATGTCTTCGTGAGCTTTTGAAAGACCGTGAGAATGATTGGCACCAAGAAAGGAAAAGCGTGGGGGAGAAAATGAACTCACAGAGCCGCATTCAGCAGGAAGACATGAGGAACGTCCAAGCCTGCATGCACACAGTGGTGGATGCAATCCTAGATATCCGAGCCTATCTCAGAAATCATCCACGCTTGAAGACTCCCCCCATCGAGCCTGTCCCAAACGACCCGTCCCCCGTCACTCCTATCACTGCCCAAACGACCCCGGGATGCCTAGGGAGTCTGCCTCCCCAAAACCATACCCCAAGCGGAAGCCCACTACAAAGAAATAGCCGACCTCGCCCCATAGCTCCTAAACCCTCTCACCGCCAAAGGGCCGCACCATACCGCCTTTTCCGCGAATTGGGAACCCCAAGAACCTCACTACTTGATCAATTGCTCAAAGAGGGGAAAATCACTTTGCTTGACCTAAGCGTGATTTCATCCGAACATCCCAGCCAGCGGTCCGATGAAACTCAATTTTGTCGCTACCATCAAGAGGTAGGACACTCCAGGGCGTGTGACGCCCTAAAGGACAGGATCCAAGAACTCATTGATGAGGGTGTCATTACCAAACGAGGGGACAAGTGGGTCTGAGTCAGGGACGCAAGGAGAAGGAATGAGGAAGAGAAGAAGTCGTTAGGAGTGGCCTAGTATTTGTGTTCTAGAGAGTCTCCTAAATCCGTAGTGGATATAGTCTTTTGTCTTTCTTTTTCTTTTAGCTTTCCCAAAAGGCCCTGCGAGGCCAAGGTATGTAAAAAGCCACAATGTGGCGATGGTTGAGTCAATAGTCAAGTCTAGAGTTGTAAAAATTGAGTCTTCCATGAAATGAATTGTCTTTTACTTCTATTCTCCCTAGACTTGAGGCATTATTTGAAAAATTACACTAACTCTCGGAATCACACCCATTAATGTTTCCAAATGATTGTTATATCCCCAATATGAAGAGTTGATTCCCCCAAACATAGAAGTCAACAACGACTCATAAAGGGATGAATGGATCTAAACGTAAAAGGTGCTAAATTCCAATGATTAATCTTAAGATGAATGAATGTTGTGACTCGTTGGCATGAAGGAGACCATCAATGGCAAATCTTCCCCCATACACTACCCGATACACGACCCAAGACACCTTTCTGAGGCAAACTCCCGATGCACATTAAAAGCATCCCGAGACAGTGAAAAGACGAGGACGTTGTTGCTCAGCCACCAAAGTTCAGCCATAAGTGCACATGCAGGCTTCCCGAATTGTCAAAATCAAAGATAGGATAGGTGAAAAACGGTGAAAAAAAAGCCAATGCCCACGATGACAAGTTGGGGCTGATGGGCGCCCGTTCCCCTAAAAAAAAAATGGCAAAAAGAAATGCTTGCATTAAATAGCCCGTCCATATCAAAAAGGGTACACCCAAAAAGGCCCATCTCAAAGAGTTCACCCAAGGCAAAGTCAGCAATGACGTCCTCCGAGACAGCAAAAGATACCAACCCTAGCCAAAGTGGCCCAAGAGCCGAACTACGATGACCTGAGCTCCTCACACTGAGGGGAACGTAGGCAACCTTCGGGTCGGTCATAACACGAAATGAATCCATACAACCTTGGTCCTCCCAAAATGACCCGGTTCTCCTTCCCGGTCCCATCAATGACCAATTCTCCAGATAATGACTAATCCCCCCATAAACAACTTCTCCTCCCGATCTTGCCATTGATCGAATCTTAATCCCAATGGGTCGTAACAGTTATGCACGTTAAGGCTAATTACTTGAATTTTGACCTAAATACTAATCAAGATCTGTTCAAGCAAACATCTTGATTACATTAATTGAAGCTGATTTCGAATGCCTCGACAAGTCTTCTCTTCCACATCTTAGGAAAGAGCCAAACACGTGAATTTCTGTCCATAGACTTCCTCTCTCAGAAAAGGGACTCACTCCCGTAAAAGCCTATGTGTGTTTACTCGCGTGAGCAAGTGTAATCTGCTCTTGTCCGTGTCAAAGTCAACTTTTGCTTTCGTCCGTGTCAAAAGTCAACTAGGCCACTCCTAAAGAGGGAAGATAAAGGAAATATGGAAAGGAGAAAAGTGATATGGTTGGACAATTAAGGGAAAGAAACCCGAGGAATGATTCCCGGAAAGGTGAAACACTGGGCTGGCACCGTGGTCGAAAAACCCGAGGATTAGTCTCGACAAGACATCACAATGGGGCTGGCTAGCCGTAATCGTGCAATGGAAAGACCGACGAAAAGTCATGCTTTGAGTAAAACAGTCTAAGCCAAATAAACCCTCATCTGTCAAAATTCCCCAGAAGCACCCAGAAAATTTGGTCGAAAAAGTCAACCATGCTTGAACAACCCGTACGGCTGGTTTTGTCCCTGTGAAAAAATTCACATCAGCAGCCTATATCAACTGATCTCCCACAAGCTAAACTCATTTTCGCTTGTTCAAAGTCTGTCAAACCCCTCGTGATTGAGTCCAAACATATCTTGGGAATCCCCGACGGTCCAATAATGACCACAAAGCCCTCTCGAGGCCCAAGCCAGGCATAAATGATGAATTTACAATGATTTAAACAACCAAAGATAACAAATTTTCATACACTGTTTTCGAATAAAACAAGCCAAAAGAAAGATTGTTCAGGTTGGTGCACCCTAGTCTGAATCTGGGTAAGGATCCTCTGGAGGCGAATGAACTCTCTCCAAAGGACGACGCGGGTACATGCTAGGGTCAAAGAAGAAAATGGACTCTGCCATGCTGGAACCTTCACCCGAAGAGGATTGGCCTGGAAAGAAGGAAGGAGGAATCTGGGAGTGAAAACCCGAATGTCTTGCCGGCAGGGGATCCACGCGCTCTAAGGCCAAGTGGGCAAATGGGTCCGGAGCGATCTCGTAGGAGCCAGGATCACGGAGTGAATCACGAAAGGCCTCCAAATCAGCCCCGCCTAAGGTATGGCGACGAACAAAGGACGGCGGTAGCTCCACGCTCGACGACCGACGGAAAGGCCTCTCCCCACCACTCACCGAGTTTCTGCTCGGTGCAAACCTGGATTCTGTCCGAGGCCCCTTAGAAGAGCGCCCAACGAACCTCTTTAGCCACCTTTTGGCCCGTTTTAGGAGAGAAGGCCTCCCCAGCAAAGCTCACGCAGCAACCTGCACATGGATAAGGAAACTGCTCAGCAAGGGAGGAGACAGAAATATGGGATGAGTGTGCATAAATGGAAAAGAATGCATACCGCGTCAACGGGAATTTCTCCAACCGGGCTTCCCCTCCTGCGACAGACATGGCCACCATGTGAACCCGGCCATCAGCATAAATGAAAGAATAGTCCTGCCACACTGGAGGAGCTACCCCAGAGGCCACCACCTGTGGCGATCTCAGCCTCGTGGCCACAAACCGCCCGTGTGGCTCATCAGTGATCAATTCAGCGGCATCCGCTCCCATGAGAAAAGGGTCATCCCCACGGTCAGCAACGAACATGGTCTCGGGCGGATCAACGGGCGCCCTCTGCATGAGGCCTAGCCCATGCTGCCACAAAACCCTCTCAGCTAAATAAAAGGCCTCGCCTCTAAACCCCACCAGCAATCTCCTCTGTCTGATCACCCTCAGGGCTTTGCTCGGATCAAAGACCACCTCCCGCCCCTCATACCGAGACCAAGGGAAAAGGTTGAGCTCCGCTGGCATGGCACCCCTCAAAACCGCTTTCACATCAGCATAGCGGACAGAAACTCGTCCCTTAGACCCTCTCTTCTCCCTAACTTCCCTAGCCCAGCAGGTCATGGCCGGAAAGATGAGGTCCCGGTCAAGAGCCAGCCTCCATGGATAGTTGCCAAAGATCTCGTAGTACCAAGCCTACAAAAGAAACGGCAAGGAAAGCCGTCAGCACACTGAAATGAAGAATAGGCCGAATGTAAAAAGTAAAGCAAAGGCCGAAGTGGAAGTACCTCTAGGACAAACTGAAAGCAAGCCAAAGACTTGCTCGCTTTCCGGCTATACTTGTCGAGCTCCATGAATAGCTCGGCCAGACCAGCCTCACCCCAAGCAATGTCTCTGATGGCTTCAGGTGTAGTCAAAGACCCAAGAAGAGAGAACATACAGGTAGTGTCAGCATTGGCAAAAATGGTGCTACTGAGGAGGAGCCACACATAGGAACGCCCAAGCTACTCAGCGGTAATCCGGCCCGCCGCATACTCTAGAAAGTTGGCCCGAATGACCCTCTCGACTGTTTGCACTAGGATGCCCAAACCATTGGTAGGACTTGAAAATCCAATGAGCGCCCTGATCTCGGCCTCGGGGATCCTATCCCTCCAAACAACCGGATGCCCGCCAAAGGAAAGCCCGGTAATCATCGCAAAGTCAGTAGGGGTCACAGTCACCTCTCCCCAGCTCAGATGGAACGTGTGGGTTGTGTCCCACCAATATTCACCCAGGGCATTAAGAAGCCCCATACTCCTATTTGGTGTTCACCAGCTGGCCCACAGCCTCTATAAAAGGCATCAGTCCCGTGCGTGCCACCCACTCCCTCGGACCGGGAGCATCATCAACAGACTCAGGCATGGCTTCCCACAAAGAGAAGCAAGCATCCGGCGACCCTCGAGACTTGGGATCACCACCCTACAGGTAAACACAGCAAAGGTATGAATAACACAGTTTACAGATACCAATGCTCATAATGATTGCACAAAAAAAAATAACAAATGAGAGAAAAGTTTCCGTCCCCTTTAAAATTGCATAAGTCATTTTAAGGGCCATTTTTAGAGAAAAGTTTCCGTCCCCTTTAAAATTGCATAAGTCATTTTAAGGGTCAATATTTGGAGAAAAGTTTTTGTCCCCTTTAAAATTGCATAAGTCATTTTAAGGGTCAATTTTTAGAGAAAAGTTTATGTCCCCTTTAAAATTGCATAAGTCATTTTAAGGGTCAATTTTTAGAGAAAAGTTTCCGTCCCCTTTAAAATTGCATAAGTCATTTTAAGGGTCATTTTTGGAGAAAAGTTTCCGTCCCCTTTAAAATTGCATAAGTCATTTTAAGGGCCATTTTTGGAGAAAAGTTTCCGTCCCCTTTAAAATTGCATAAGTCATTTTAAGGGTCATTTTTGGAGGAAAGTTCCCGTCCCCTTTAAAAAATGCATAAGTCATTTTCAAGGGTCATATTCTTTCCGTCCCGAAAAGGCATAGTCACTTTCGGAGAAATTATCATTTTGGTCTCAACAATAATATGCCCATAATTTGCCCCACAAACATACAACAACTTATCCTAGGAAATGCTAGCATGCACTTAACTGCGCCAAAATGACTAGTCGAACCTAAGTTACAAGTAGTTTATGCATGGACCACGGGCAACATACTTTGATTTTGGGAAGTTTAGCAAGGCATGTCCAAATGAGGCAATGAGCACATACTCACGTCCCTAATGGTCCCAATGACACAAAAATGAGGTCAATTTCATGAAATCGCGTCAAGAAATGCGAAGATCTCAAATGGCATGGACAAGAACCCTAGGCCTAGGAAAGACGTGCAAGGCTCAAATGTGAGTAGGAAGAATGCTTACCCTGTCGCCATGGCACAAGTGAATTGTGGGAGACTTGTAGAAACCCGATCCCTCATCCCGGAGATTGATAGCGTAGCCTCGAAAGTTTCGAGCCATGTCTAGCCTCTTCTCCGCCCCTCTAGGATAACCCGCGCGTGCCCGTCCCGCCATGATCAATCCTTGAGGAATCTGAGTAAGAAAATTTGGAAATTGATGGAGTTTTCCCTCTCAAAATCGCCTCTCTTCTCTCTGTTTTCTCGTCTGAGTTCGAATAGATTGAGGCAACCATCCGTATGGCTGCCTTTTGAAAAAAGAAGGAGACGCCCTCTTAAGCCGTACGGATGGTTTGGGCGAAGAAAAATCTCAGCCTAAAATTACCCTTGTGCCCCTCGCACCTTGAACAAGATTTTTTCCCCAATATTCGGAAATGCCCCCTTTGGCTCGTGCAACTTGAATTGAACCTAGAAAATTTAGGTTCCCGAAGTCATCACAGGTAGTCCTAGCGACGTAAGCCCAGCTTTGTGAAATTAAATGTGGCCGTCCTCGACGTAAGCCCAGTTAAAATTTGGAATTTGAAATGGTCTTTTGCTTAATGCTTATTATGGCCGTCCTCGACGTAAGCCCAGTTAAAATTTGGAATTTGAAATGGCCGTCCTCGACGTAAGCCCAATTAAAATTTCGAATTTGAAATGGTCTTTTGCTTAATGCTTATTATGGCCGTCCTCGACGTAAGCCCAGTTAAAATTTGGAATTTGAAATGGTCTTTTGCTTAATGCTTATTATGGCCGTCCTCGACGTAAGCCCAGTTAAAATTTGGAATTTGAAATGGTCTTTTCTTAATGCTTATTATGGCCGTCCTCGACGTAAGCCCAGTTAAAATTTGGAAATTGAAATGGTCTTCTGCTTGATGCTTATTGTGGCCGTCCCCGACGTAAGCCCATTAGCTATGACTTAGAATAGTCGTTATAGGCTAGAGCCTTTGTCCCGGTAGTCCTTAGGGACGTAAGACCAGTTTTCCCATCAATCTCCCCAAAGATGGAGTTGACCCCGGTCAAGCTATGACTTAGAATAGTCGTTATAGGCTAGAGCCTTTGTCCCGGCAGTCCTTAGAGGGACGTAAGACCAGTTTTCCCGTCAATCTCCCCAAAGATGGAGTTGACCCCGGTCAAGCTTAGACTTAGAATAGTCATTATAGGCTAGAGCCTTTGTCCCGGCAGTCCTTAGAGGGACGTAAGACCAGTTTTCCCGTCAATCTCCCCAAAGATGGAGTTGACCCCGGTAAAGCTATGACTTAGAATAGTCGTTATAGGCTAGAGCCTTTGTCCCGGCAGTCCTTAGAGGGACGTAAGACCAGTTTTCCCGTCAATCTCCCAAAGATGGAGTTGACCCCGGTCAAGCTTAGACTTAGAATAGTCGTTATAGGCTAGAGCCTTTGTCCCAGCAGTCCTTAGAGGGACGTAAGACCAGTTTTCCCGTTAATCTCCCCAAAGATGGAGTTGACCCCGGTCAAGCGTGGACTTAGAATAGTCACCATAGGCCGTCCCCGACGTAAGCCCAGTAAAAATCTGTCCCGTGTAAGTCAACCCTCTCCTATAGAGTCAATTTGACCGTATCCCCAGCAAGTCAACCCTCTCCATAGAGCCAAGTTGACCATGTCTCGCCTCTGACCCCTAGAGTCATGCCTCCTTGCGGATCTAAGTAACCCCGCGTACCTCCGAACTACGTTAGGCTTGATTCCCCGCGAACGGGATACGTAGGAATCCTATACCACTAGGTCCATCCATGCAACAAAAATCGGTTAAAGCCGTCGTCCCGTCAGATTGGGATGCTTATTTCTATCGACAACCCCGCTCCTTCGAAGCGACGTTGCCGAGGGGCTCTGTAAGTACCCCAATCTGAAACCGACCTATCTTAGAGGTAGTCTTAGCACCGTTTCAGGGATAAGCTAATGAGCCAGGACCTCCCTAGGATAAGCTATAAATTCCAGGACTACTCTGGTATAAAATTATAAAAATCCAGAAGCTCGCCAGGCTGAGCCGTACGGATGCTTTGGGTACTAGAGGGGCCTAGCCGTACGGCTGGTTTGGGCACCCTCAGTCCCTATAAATAGAACCCCTTGCTGATCATTTCAGGGGGGGAGAAACATTAGAACTAAGGTTACTCTGTCGAATTCACCTCAGAATAGTGTGAGTAAGAGTGAACAAAGAGTGAAAGAGAGAAAGGAAGATTGGCCTAAACCAAGATAGGTAAAGCCACCTTCTCCCCCTCCCTTCTCTTCATCTAATAACTCTATTTATCTTTGATCTTGTCATTTATTGTTGATCTTTACATTCTTGCAAGTCTTGTCCATTCAAGCAATATACATATATCTATTATTATTTATATTTCCTAGTCCAAGCCATGAGATGATCAAAGGTGCCCTCCATACTTTGTGTAGAAGAGGTTCAAACCTAGTTTGATCATGGCTTGTTGATTGTTCATTTACATTCTTGTCATGGATGATGCTCTTGTTGTTCATTTTGCTCATTTTAAGCTATGATGATCATGTTGAGGATAAAGTCTCAATCTTTATCCTCATCACCTTGATCTAGCCCAAAATTCCCAAGTTTGGGTAATAAAGATCCAATCTTTATGGTTTGTTCTTGTCCCTAAAGGATTAATCTTGCCTAGAAGAGCCATTTTGATGGTAAAGTTTCAATCTTTACTCATCAAATGGTCACTATGGCTCAAAAGGGCATATTGGCCACCTTTTTCATTTTTCTCCCATGATTGCCTTTGATCATGCCCAAACTCTTGTTTTGGGAGGTTCTTTGATGATCAAATGGCATAGGAATGAGTTGTTAATGTTGTTTTGTGTTGGAATAGAAAACTGGAATCAGAACAGTTTGGTCCAGTTCAAGTAGAATGCTATGTTTCTGCCTGGAGCTCGACTGTTGCTTGAACAAACTGTAAAATCCCAGGAGTGGTCTCCCCATCCGTACGGCTACTTTGGCCGTATGGGGAGATTAACCATTTTTCCCTTCTGTCTTCTGTTTTCTTGTCAAACAAACCCTTTCTCAGTTGGAAAGATAAATAAAAAGTTAAAACAAAGATTTTCCGTTAAAACACACACACACACATGCACTTTTGTTAACTAACAAGGGAGACTCAGCTTTGTCCGAGGCAACTTGGGAGGATGTAAAAACTCTTCCTAAGTTGTAACCTGATCTCTGAACCTTTGAACTCAAACCTTTGTCATTTTGTTGGGTTTAAAATTAACAAAATGTGGCGACTCTGTTAAATTGGTCCGGTTCCCGCGTTTGGTATTTCGCCCTTGAAACGTGCTCGTGTTTTTTTGGGTGGGATCCTTACAGTGGCTCAGTATACATCCAAATTCACGGAGTTATCCAGGTACTGTACTCACTTGGTGGTAACTGAGGAAAGGAAGGCAACTAGATTTGTAAAGGGTTTGAGAACTGTGATTCGAAGTCAACTAGTATCCCATAAGTTGCAAGATTTTCAAGATGCTGTTGATAGAGAATATCAGGTGGAGCATGATATAGAAGATCATAAAAGGAAAGTTGAATTGGCAGGTACAGGAAGGTAAGGAAGACCTCAACCACAGCGTGGTGATAATCGAAGAGGTTAGGGAACACCATCACAATTTAGAGGGCAACCGCAAGGACAACCAATTGTCAGGAATCAAGGTAGAAGAATATGTAATTACTGTCTGAAGGAAGGGCACACTGAAGAGCGATGTTGGAAGAAGCAGGGAAAGTGTTTGAATTGTGGTCAGCTTGGCCATTTTCAGAAGGATTGTCCAAGATCAAGGATTGTACCATATGGGAGTGGAGCAGGTTTTTCTCAGGGTCAGAAGAGGGATGTCACAGGGAAGCCTAAAGTGCAAGGTCGTGATTTTGCTATCAACCAACAGCAGGCTTCAAATTCTTCTAACGTGATAGGAGGTATAATTTCTGTGTCTAGTTTGAGGGCACGAGCACTTATAGACCCTAGCTCTTCGCATTCTTATGTGTCTGTGCATTTTGCTTCTCGATTGCATGTTTCTTCTGAATCTCTACCTTATGTGTTAGAGGTGTCTACTCCAATAGGGGAGTGTTTAGTGACTAATAAGGTGTTACATGGCTGTGATGTGCATATTTGGGAGCATGTTTTATTTGATGATTTAGTTGTTTTGCCATTACAAGAGTTTGATATTATCTTGGGAATGGATTGGTTGAGTAAATACCATGCTTCAGTTGATTGTTATAAAAAGGTGGTTACATTTTCTATTCCTGATGTGCCTGAATTTACTTTTGAGGCTGCTCCTTTGGGTAAGGGAATTCGTATTATTTCTTATGTGAAAGCTAGAAAGTTGTTGCATCGTTGTTTTTACGGGGTATTTGGCTAGAGTTCTGGATACTACTAAAAGGTTTCCTAAAGTAGAGGCTGTGCATATTGTGAAAGAGTTTCCTGATGTGTTCTCTACTGAGTATTCTATGCCTTATGATAGGGAGATCGAGTTTTGTATTGACTTACTTCCAGGTACTACCCCGATATCTGAATCACCTTATAGAATGGCTCCAGCTGAATTAAAGGAGTTGAAAGTTAATTGCAAGAGTTGCTTGATAGGGGTTTCATTCGACCCAGTGTATCACCTTGGGGAGCTCCTGTGTTGTTTGTAAAGAAGAAAGATGGGTCCTTGAGATTATGCATCGACTATAGAAAACTGAATCAGGTGACTGTAAAGAACAAATATCCTTTGCCTCACATTGATGATTTATTTGATCAACTCCAAGGGTCAGTTGTCTTTTCGAAGCTTGATTTGAGGAGCGGGTATCATCAGTTGAAGATTCACTCAGAAGACATTCCTAAGTCTGCTTTCCGTAGTAGGTATGGTCATTATGAGTTTCTTGTTATGCCTTTCGGGTTAACAAAAGCTCCACCTGTTTTCATGGATATGATGAATCGAGTTTTCAAGCCTTATCTTGATTCTTTTGTGGTTGTGTTTATTGATGACATCCTTGTTTATTCTAAGTCTTGGGAGGAACATGAGCAACACTTGCGAATGGTTCTATCTATTCTTCGGGAGAAGCAGTTGTTTGCAAAATTCAGTAAGTGTGCTTTTTGGCTCGATGAAGTTTCTTTTCTGGGACATGTGGTTTCTAATAGAGGTATATCTGTTGATCCATCAAAAATTGAAGCTATTGTGAATTGGAAGAGGCCAGAATCAGTTATAGAAATTCGAAGTTTCTTGGGGTTAGCTGGGTACTACAGAATATTTATTGAGAGGTTTTCCAAGATTGCTACACCATTGACTCAGTTGACTCGAAAGAATGTGCCATATGTGTGGGATGACAAATGTCAAGTTAGTTTTGAGGAGTTAAAGAAGAGGTTGACCACCGCTCCTATTCTTGCATTGCCTAATGGGAATGATGAATTGGTGATTTATAGTGATGCTTCAAAAGAAGGCTTGGGGTGTGTTCTAATGCAAAGTGGGAAGGTAATTGCGTATGCTTCAAGGAAGTTAACTCCTAGTGAGCAGAATTATCCAACCCATGACATGGAGCTTGCAGCTATTGTTTTGCGTTACACAAATGGAAGCATTATCTATATGGAGCAAAGTTTGAGATTTTCACAGATCATCAGAGTTTGAAGTATCTTTTCTCCCAGAGAGAGTTGAACAATAGACAACGAAGATGGATGGAGCTGTTGAAGGATTATGATTCCACCATTTCTTATCATCCGGTCAAGGCGAATGTGGTAGCTGACGCTATTAGTACGAAGTCTTATGTAGCTTCATTGATGATACGGGAATGGAATATGTTAAAAGATGCTCGAGATTGGTGTCCTTTTGAATCTAGGCATGGGGCTATATTTGCGAATATCAGAGTATTACCAACCTTAATTCAACAAATAAAGGATGCTCAGAAAGATGACCCCGAGTTAATGAAGATAATGGGAAAAATCAAAGATGGAAGATTTAAAGACTTTTCTCTCAGTTCTGAAGGAGTATTGACTTTCAGAGGTAGATTGTGTGTTCCTAATGTTGATGGGATTAAACTACAAGTTCTTGAGGAAGGCCATAAGTCGAGGTATACTATTCATCCCGGGAGTACCAAAATGTATCAAGATTTGAAGCAACAATTTTGGTGGAACAACATGAAGCGGGAGATAGCGGATTATGTGTCGAAGTGTTTGACTTGTCAACAAGTGAAAGCTGAACATCAAAGGCCCGCGGGATTGCTTAAACCATTAGAGATTCCGGAATGGAAGTGGGAACATGTTACAATGGAAAGGCTTGCTACTTTGTACATTAATGAGATAGTGAAGTTGCATGGAGTTCCTGTTAGCATTATTTTTGGTCGGGATCCTAGATTCACTTCTCGGTATTGGCAAGCATTTCAGAAGGCTTTGGGTTCAGAATTGAGATTCAGTACTGCTTTTCATCCTCAAACAGATGGCCAGTCAGAAAGGACCATTCAGATTCTTTAGGATATGTTGAGAGCTTGTTCTGTTGACTTCTCAGATTCTTGGGATATTCATTTGCCTCTCGTAGAATTTGCTTATAACAACAGTTTTCAGTCGAGTATTGGGATGGCTCCTTATGAAGCATTGTATGGAAGAAAATGTCGTTCACCTATTTGTTGGGATGAAGTTGGGGAAGCAAAGATTTGGGGTATTGATATGGTTAATGACTCAGTTGAGAAGGTTAAGCTTATTCGGGATCGATTGACTATTGCCCAGAGTCGTCAAAAGAGTTATGCTGATCACCGGAGGCGAGACCTTGAGTTTGAAAAGGATGATTTTGTGTTTCTAAAAGTTTCTCCAAAGGTGGGAATTAAAAGATATGGGAAGAAAGGTAAACTTGCTCCTAGATTTGTCGGTCCTTTTGAGATTTTGGGAAAGTTGGAGATCGAGCTTATCGCCTTGCGTTACCTCCTTCTCTTGACAAGATTCATAATGTGTTCCATGTTTCGATGCTTCAAAAGTATGTGTATGATCCATCTCATGTGTTATCTGAGATACCTGAAGATATTGAACCCAGTATGTCCTATGAGGAGCATCCAGTTCAGGTGATTGATTCTAAAGTTCAAGAATTCAGAACTAAGAGTATTCCTCTTGTTAGAGTTGTGTGGAGGAACCATAATGTAGAAGAATCAATTTGGGAGCTTCGAGATGAAATGGAGAGAAAATATCCTTGGTTGTTTGATTTGTTTGGTAAGTTATCCTAAAATCCGGGACGAATTTTCTTTAAGGGGGAGTGATTGTAACGACCCCAAAAACCCGTCCCTATTTATTTTATATTTTTGGGAATTTTAATTTGAACTTATGTGTGCATTTTATGTGTTGCATCATATTTTATGATTTGCACATCTTACTTGATTATTTGTGTGATTTATTTAGTTAGTAATAATAATGATTAAGGAAGTTAAATGATTAAGTTGAAACTTTAGGGTCCTTTGTGAAATTATAACTTTAGGGGCTTAAGTGTTAAAAATGGAAACTTGAATGACCAAAATGTAATTTTGGGTAAAAATCTTCTTATAACTATCTTCTTTCTCCCTCTTTCTCTGTGTATATACTCTGCAACTTTTCTCTACGTTTCTCTTAGGGTTAGGAGAAAAAGGTAAATTCAACCTATTTCGATTTAATTCTTTTTATTTACTTATCCGTTTTAAAATCTAATTATATAAAAATGATCAGTGCGTTGAATAGGTCATTTCTACCCGAACAAAACTTATTTCAGCGATACTTTTTCCGGAAATAGGTAACTTACTAATTTCCCTTTAAATATTAAAATGGTCATATATGTTATACTTGATACTTGTACTTGTTAATTTTGTGATTTGAATGATATTTGTGATACTTGTAATTTTGGGACAAAGTGAGTATTTGGTATGGTTGGTTTTGATGGGTTGAAAGGTTGAGTTGTGTAGCCAAGTTGTGTTACAAACGTTTAGTAATGTAAGTACTATGCTTTTGGGACGGTGAAACGAAGGGAGTAAAATTAGCAAGATTTGGGCCTGGCGGGTGTGTTGGGCGGCAGCCCAAATAGGGCGTGCGGCCGCACACTTATCTGGAAGGTTTTTGTCTTGGGGCAGAGTGTTTTGGGCGGCCGCACAGGCTGGTGTGGGCGACCGCCCAGGGTTGCTGAAAAATGGAGTTGTTCCATTTCAAGTGATTTAAAGTTCAAGCTTGGTCTAGGTCTTAGGTGATATCCTAGAGTACCTAGAGGGTTGTTGTGGAACACCCTAGTATTTGAAATTGGTTCCTTTTTGAACAAATGTGTTATGGAATGTGAATAAGTGTTACATGGGGTATTTTTGAACATCTTTTGATGTGTGTTGGATTGGTTCATCTTTGTGATGTGTTTGGCTTGATTCCCTACTTTGGAATCATTGCCCCTGGTTGTTGTTTAAGCAAGTATTCATTACTATGCTCGTTTGGAAGTCCAGGTGGTAGTTGTTGTGGTGTCGGGCAGTGGTAGAGATTATAATGGCACACGAGCCAAGTTCATTTTAAGGCTTCTACCATTTCGTTTCCCATTTTTAACCCCCTTCCTTGGGCCACGGATTGGGTCTGGGCTAGCTCTCCCTTGTGTGAGTTTAGTCACCGTTTGGGTTATGACTTTCCCCCTCTTGTTGTTGTTGTTGTTGTTGTTGTTGTTTGGTTCATGAACCGGTTTCAGCTCTTTGGTGCTGCTCAGTTGATACCTCTCAGATGGTTATATGTTTGATTCGAGAACCTTGGCCCAGTATCCACGTATGAGTGTTTATTTTCGCCTTATGTGTGGTATGATGAGTTGGTCGTTATTTCCAACCGGTATGGACGGTTGGCGATAGGGAGCCTCTCATGTTATGTGCTATGTGGATGTTTATTGACATTGTTCAATTCCGAGTATCATTTCAGCATGTAACGTAGTTCAATTTTAGTAGCTTACTGAGATTCATTCTCACCCTTATTTGTTTACTGTTTTAGATAAAGGAGAGCCCAGGGGATATGTCACTTCAAGGGAGGACGTCGAGGTGGAGATTTTGGGTAAGACATTTTGGGAAAGTAAGTTTGGTATGTAAAGGCTACATTATGTAAATGTATAACCTTTTGGGTAGTGTACCCGTGACTTCATCTTGTATCACCTATTTTTGGAACATGTTGGTGAGTTGTAAATTTGTAAGTAAAGTGTGTAAGCCTTATGGCTAAGTACTTTTGATTGTGAAAGTTTGTTTGTGTGGAATGAAGTCAAGTTTTAAGTAAATGTGTTTTGGTTATATGAAACTTTTATGAAAGTACATTTCGAAAAGTTTTCCTAACATATTTTATGACGTCTTCCGTGCATGTCCCGGGCGTGGGACCAAGTAGGACCACGGGTACGGGGCGCGAAAAAATATCTTTTATTAATATGAATAAATGATAACAATTAAAACGTTTAATAAACGTGTCTATGGCACCAACACTAACACAGACAACTTAAAGGTTACTCTGCGCACATGGGAAGCAATGTATGGAAGTACTGCCACTACCACCAAGCCACTGGTCACAGAACAAGAGAGTGATTTGCCTTGAAGAAAGACATCTGGAAGCTCATTCAAGGCTTTCCCTAGACAAATATAGTGTAGCAACAAACCTAGGTGATCTGGCCGAACCTATTGTGGCAGACTCCGAGTCATTTAGTGAGGATGATATAGATTGTACTTCAAAATTCATTAATGATAGTAATTCTTCTTGTTATATGCTGTCATTAGATGAACTATCTTTAGAAGCCTCCCTTCTAGGAGATTACGACTCCGGTCCTCTCAAATCTCCACCATTGTCTATAGCTGAAATCTTCGCAGAATCTGCAAAAATGCCACAGTCTCCATACGACACACGAGCAGAAATCAACCTACTCACAAGGTCCAGACAGATCTATCAGCCAGACCCCAAGGGTGCAAAGAAAGTCTTCAATAAAGAGTTAGAGCAAGCAGACCCTGAAAAGGAGGATCCTATCCTTACGCAACTCAAGCAAACTCAAGCTCACATCTCTCTTTGGTCTCTACTCACCTCATCTTTAGCCCATCGTCAAATGCTTGAGAAAAACTTGGCCTCCACTATGGTCCCATCAGATACTACTCCCGAGAATGTCACGCAAATGATCGGCAATATCCACTTTTGGAATATTATCACCTTTTCAGAACTCGATGTAGCCTCATTTGGCATCGATCACAATGAACCTCTGCACATCACCATCGAGATAAGCGGGAAGAGAATCCCAGAGCCTTTGTTGACAATGGATCCGCCATCAACGTATTGCCTTCAAGAATGATGGACGTAGTAGGTGTGGACCCAACTAACCTAAAACCCTCCAAGCAGACAATTAAGGCTTATGATTCTACATGTAGATCAGTGTTAGGAGTCGTGACTCTGCCCATATCCTTAGGAGCTCAAACCCTATCTACGGATTTTCAAGTGATTGACATACCGTCTACCTTCACCATCTTGCTAGGATGCCCGTGGCTCCATAAATCTAATGCCGTTCCATCCTCCCTGCATCAGTGTGTTAAGTTCCAATCAGGGAACGAGGTAACGGTTATCTACAGTGACAGCCCAAGGCACAGACACGAAGGGGATACCCGTGTTACAAATTCAGCATGATGAAGACCGCAGACTCTTCAGTGGGTTCGAAATAGTAGCACAAGCTCAGATATGTGATGACGATCTCACCAGAACCTCCGACAAAGTGCTACCTGTTTACAAGATACTTTGAAACATGGGCTTCATACCGGTGCTGGGGCTAGGTAAGAACTTACAAGGACCCACGCACTTGACTGAAGAAGTAGACCACAGAGGTTTGTTTGGACTAGGATACGTGCTTACTCCTGCAGACAACGCAGAACAGAAACAAATTGAGTTACTCAAGAAGAAGCAACTACCTGTGAGAGCCCGCGCGCGAACCTTTTGAAATGGATCCGTGCGAATGCATCTTGAATCCGCTCGGTTTCTCATAGCGTTTCTCTCTTGGTTTTTTCGCCACCTCATAGAGCGAAGTTTCTACAAGAAGAGAAGGTGATTAGCAGAACTCCTCTCGCCCTTACGGACTCTAGCATGCTTCCGCCTACGCTTCATTTCAATGCCTTATTCAAAAGATTGATTTTATGCTTTATCTTGAAAAGAATGTATATTTATGTACAATGGTGTCTCCTAATCTAGGAATGTTCATTTAAGTCACGGCCGGGAATCAGCCTGGGTGGATTTCCGATCGGTTTTTGAAAAAGGATTTAAATATGTAAAGAAAAGAAAACATATAAAGGGGGAGGGGAATGAATACATTATGTACAAAATAAAACAAATTCCTTTAATGAAAGAATGTCCTCGCCACGAGCCCGGTCGTTGAATTTTGGCATGTTTTTCCGTCCCCGAGCTAATGTACCTATCCTAAATTAATCCAAATCCAAAACTAGAAGTTGGGATTTAATCCCAGAATGTTACATATCCTTGGTGAGTTTTTATGGATTTTTTGGATGAATTTTAGACTCAAAAATTGGCAAAGAAGATATTCACAAAAATCTGCCCAGAAACATTAACAGCAAACATGGCACATTGGTCACCAATTCTACCCATTCTAACTCATGAATTTGACAAATAAACAAGAACGAAAGTTGAATAGCACATCAAAAGTATGAATATCCCAAAATTTGGAATTCAGGAGATGGGTTTAAGTGACCCAAATGATCTTTGACATTTCAATGTTAGAATCTGGAAGTGCAGTTTGTGAAGGTTGACGCTTGAAATAAATGAATGAAAAAGGCACTTCCATTGGTCCAAAAAATGTTTTGAAAATATTTACACTTTCTTGACTTTATTGGGAACAAAACTCAAGTTTAATCTTAAGCCAAATAACCAGGTTTTCACTGATCTTTAAGCACAAGAACGAAGCATGTCGCAGGAAGAAACAAGCAGGACAGCACGTCCACAACTCAAAACCAAGCATTATAACATGAGCTACACATTGAATATGGACATGAAATTTGACGATAATAAACTTCAACATGTAAGGAAAAACTTTCATGTTCCGACCCAAGTCTAAAAACCATTTTAAGATGAAGCTTTTAAAGTAGGAAAATCGTTGGTTAGAACAGAATACAGAAACTGGTTGCTTAAGCCACAAAGATGGGTACCAAAACATAATCAAAACTTAAAACTAAGTTATGAAACTCAAGGAGCTTATTATTTAACATGTTAAGAAAATTATCAAAGAATCACTTGACAACAAAACCTAATCTAAGCATGAATATACATGAGGAAAAGGAAAGAGGATAGATTATCAACATTCCAAGACAAGGAGCATATTTGTACATGAATAACCTATAACATGGCCATGAAATGAACATATAGACATCACATGAACATGAACATGATGTAAATCAGATTCACACATCAAACTCATCGTTTATATGTGTGAGAGCCCGCGCTCGAAGCCGCCACGCCGAAATGATCGCTCATGAAAGCGACTCGGGTGATGCCTCATGCTAATGCGCTTTTGGAAATGCGCTCGGTTCCCTCATAATGGTTTCATCTCGATGGAATCAAACAGTCAAGAGTCGCCACCTCATTTTATTTTGGAAAATAGAGATAATACCTTTATTTTAGAGAAAGTGGGTTCGGGGGCTAATTTACGAGAAAGAGAAGGGTTAGGCACTCTCCTCTCCCGTGATGGTCTCTAGTATGCATGCCACTTAGATTCATTTTATGCCTTGCTTTTATACCCTAACAAAAATGATGATTAATACATGAGGAGGTCTTCCTAATCTAGGTATGTTGGTTTTTAATTCACAAATGAGAGCCGGTTTGGGTGGACTCCCACTCGGTTTTGAAAATGGTTTAGCATTCATATCCAGTAAAGGAGATCACAAAAGGGGGGGGGGGTTAATATTTACAATGGTGAACAAAAGGGAAACAAATCCCATATAAAAATGATTGTCCAAACTCCGTCCCCAAACATTTTAGGGACTGCTGTCCATTTCTTCTCTGTGTACCTATTCTTATGCTTGCACAATATGGAAAGAAAATGTCAAGAAAATTCCCTAACACATCAAGTATTAACCATGAATTTTCTTCTGATTTTAGGAGCATGTTATGGTGTCCAAATAAGGCATGCAGGATAGAACTTTCAACAGCCTAGTCTGACAGATATGCATACATCCCTAAAATATCCACTTTTTGCATCATAAAAACGGGGGAATAATGGGAAACACTAAACATGAAAGTTATTAATAACCTATCAAAGTTTAGATATGGAAAGTTTCAAGTCCATCAAGAAAGTTTAATTCACACAAAAAATGGAAAGAGCCTCTTAAACTCATGTTAAATATATTATATTTACATGATCATCTTCCTAGTTCTGTATAGAACAAAAACTATTTTGTGGTCTAAGATCAAAAGCCACGTTTTCTATGCATAAACAAGGCGACAAGACAGGAAGGTACAGCTTGGACAGATTACTGGAAATCTACAAATGGCATGGAAACACCCATGAAAACTCACTCAAATGAGATGGTATGAACATGAAACTTTGGTTAAACATAGATATATATGTTTACAACACAAAACCACAGCCACTTGAGTATTTAATCATGGTATATCATTATTTAGAAAGAAGAACAACAAGAATGTCAACATTTGTATTTTGGAACATCAAATGGAGGTCTAGCCTAACAAATTGGCTAGACCCCAAAATAAACTACATAATCATCTACATTTTACATTTAAAGAGATTAAAAGATGGAGAGATTACCTAGGTTGTGCTTCCTTTGCTTCCAAGGGAAGATTTTTTTGGTTTTTTCTTAAGGTGTTTGCCTTGTGATTGAGAGAGTGTTTGAGTGAGTTGTTTTTGCTAGTGTTTGGTGTGTGTTTTGGGTGGTGTTATGGTGGTGATGTGGTGGTTTTTGGACTGAGATTTGAGTGGGTTGTGGATGCTTGAGAGAGAGCAAAAAGGCTGAATAATGGAGAGTGTGTTGCTCATATGAATTGTGGGTGAGTTCTCCCTTGAATTATGGATGAGGGGGGAGGTAATATAGAGGAGGGAGGTGGAAAATGACCTTAGGTCACCCTTGCTAGTCTTAGGGGGTAATTTAGGGGTCAATCCCTGTCCATTTGCAGCTGGGGAAATGATCAAAATTGTGACTTTTGTGGCCAAGTTGTTGATAGAACAAAAATCTGATCTGCACAGGGGAAGAAGCCGTACGGCTGTGGTGGGGGAGTACGGCCGCGGCATCTGGCTGATCAATCAAATTGTGCCACTTGTCGCGCTCCGGTTGGCTCTCCTCCTTCCCACTTGGACCAGCCACTTGTGGCCATTTGTTGGCTGATTATTGGCCACAAAAATTACTTTTGACCCTTTTTCGAACGTGCATGATCACAAATGCTTCCGGTGTTGGTTCCGCAACCGTCCAAAATTTGTCCGAGTGCGCGTATAACGGTGTCCCGGTTGTCCGCGATCCCAACATGAAAGTTGCTTAAAATATTCTCGCGGTCACGTACGTATATCTACAATATGTTAATGAGCAAGGAATGGCAATTGTATATTTTTAAGTGCACAGAATGAATAATAACGAGCAGTTCTAAGGGTGCGGGTCCCGTTTCGGGTCCCGCAACTCAAAAATTGAAGTACATGCCTGTTTACTCATTTTTTCGCTCAGATCATGAATTTAAAGTCCGTTAATCCATTCAATGCACCGATAAGGCACACGGCACTCCCGCATAGCAAAATCGAGGGCTCTAGGTCAATTTTAGGGTTTAGACCAATAAAAAAGGGTTTGATAAGGGGTGCGAGATCGGGGTATCTACAGAGCCCCTCGTCGAATCTCCTTGTTATGTAAAGGGGATTCTACGATTCAATAAGAGACACACGATCTCGTCTAGGGTGTAATGGCTGGGTCCAAGGTAGGACTTCCTACGTATCTCTTTTGAGAATCAAGCCTCCGTAGTTCTAACTCAAACAAACAATCAAGCTTGCACAAACAATGGTCGGTTCCGGATTCCTGGTTTACCTACGTATCTCTTTCGAGAATCAGACCAATCGTAGTTCAGGTTTATTAAAAACAAGATATTGCGGGGGAAAGCATTGAGATGTGTTGTCTCTTTGCTGGGGGTTGCATTGAGATGCATTGTCTCTTTGCTGGGAAGGAGATTGACATGAGCAAATTTTTATGAGAACGGGCGACTGAGCTCAACGGTATCAACGGTGAACTGCCTACGTATCCCTCAATAGGAATCAAGTCGAGTCGTAGTTCTGAATGGAAAGCATAAATGGAGAATGTACGCCATTGCGCAGTTCGGGATGGAAATCATAAATGGAGTACGTATGATGTTGCGCAGTTCGGGAGAGATAGTCTCGGGCACCCAAGAAGACCAGGGTGGAACAATCAAATTTTGATGGCGAGATCTAAATTTTCTCAAGCCGAAGGGGATTTGTCTATAATTGGGTGAGTGCATCAGGACGATATAATTTCCCAATAACAAAGGTTACACATTATAATGGGTCGCCAAGAGATAGCATTTTTCAAGGCAAGCGGTATAGTTGCTAGTAAAAAGAAGCAAAGACAGGTAACACGTGTATATTTCAAGGATACGCTGCATTCTGAGATGTGCCCAGATTCTCCTCCTCTTGATTTTCTGTGTGATGAGATTTTTGTGCTTCACTGCGTAGTGAGCCATTGCTTCGCGTGGCCTCTCGGCATTGTTTCCCCTTCGACTGAAGTTTCATGCGTATCTTGAGAGATGACAAGATCGTCTTTGCATGTTGTGACCTGCAAGTTCGCTTTGCATGCAGTGGCAGACATGATTCGCACATGTAAATTTTGAGCGATTTTTTGTTCGAGCACAAGTTTTCTTTCATTTTGAAATCGGGATGCTAATCTTTCGCTTTAATGCACTTATTAAACGACACCGACTCATGATTAATGACCAACAATGAATCAAACCCGGATTAGAGGGGGTTGCAATCGGATCAAAACAAGGATGGGCTTCTCCACTAGGGAAATGTGAAGAAGATAAAATTCTGGCAGAAGCAGAAGTCAGGAGCCGTACGGCTGGAGAGGAGGCGTACGGATCCTCTGATCAGATTCCTAGGGATTTCTTGGAATTCATGGCTTATCCAGGTATGGGGGAGGGGTGCACTTCGAGGGAGGTATGATGTAACCCTATCTTCGGAATACTATAAAAGGGGAGGGGGAGTTTCATTGATTTTCATCCCAAACATCTTGTCCTTCTTTCTTTCCTATCAATCTGGATTTTACTTCCCTTCTCAAATGGCTCATCTCGGCCCAATCAACTGTCAACTGGGTGAATTCCTACTCGGAGAATGCGCGAGCGGCGTTGGAAGAAACTTTTCACTTCAAGCTCCTTTTTGCTTTAAGGAGGCTTCCCATTCAGTGGGAGATGATCCGCGGTGCGTCCGTCTTCTGGTCGACAGGTACCAACTTGTTTAATTTTACTCAAGATGAATTGTGCCCTACTTTTGAGGAATTCTGTGCCATCACGGGAAATCCAACTCGTGGTGGGGCCATGATGGCCACTTCTCGCAAGACCCCTGTTCGGTGGCTCACTGAAGTTTTCGACTTTGATATTGGGTTTTCAAGGAGGCTCCTTCATAGGACCCACTTTGACATTACTTGCTTCCCCGGACTCTATGGTGAGGCTACCCCTCATAACCCGGAGTACTCTAATCGTAGGGACTTTGCCTTATTCATGTGCCTCTTTGCGGAACTGTTCTTCGTTTCCTATGACGGCTTTATTGATTCAAGAATGGTGGATATTGTTGATTCCTGCAAAGGGGGTTGTGGATGCTTGAGATAGAGCAAAAAGGCTGAATAATGGAGAGTGTGTTGCTCATATGAATTATGGGTGAGTTGTCCCTTTAATAATGGATGAGGGGGGAGGTAATATGGAGGAGGGAGGTGGAAAATGACCTTAGGTCACCCTTGCTAGTCTTAGGGGGTAATTTAGGGGTCAATCCCCGTCCATTTGCAGTTGGGAAAATGACCAAAATTGTGACTTTTGTGGCCAAGTTGTTGATAGAACAAAAATCTGATCTGCATAGGGGAAGAAGCCGTACGGCTGTGGTGGGGGCGTATGGCCACGGCATCTGGCTGATCAATCAAATTGTGCCACTTGGCGCGCTCCGGTTGGCTCTCCTCCTTCCCACTTGGACCAGCCACTTGTGGCCATTTGTTGGCTGATTATTGGCCACAAAAATTACTTTTGACCCTTTTTCAAACGTGCATGATCACAAATGCTTCCGGTGTTGGTTCCGCAACAGTCTAAAATTTGCCCGAGTGCGCGTATAACGGTGTCCCGGTTGTCAGCGGTCCTAACATGAAAGTTGCTTAAAATATTCTCGCGGTCACGTACGTATATCTGCAATATGTTAATGAGTATGCGATGGAAATTGTATATTTTTAAGTGCACAGAATGAATAATAATGAGCAGTTCTAAGGGTGCGAGCCCCGTTTCGGATCCCGCACCTCAAAAATTGAAGTACACGCCTGTTTACTCGTTTTTTCGCTCTGATCATGAATTTCAAGTTCGTTAATCCATTTGATGCACCGATCAAGCTCACGGCACTCTCGCATAGACAAATCGAGGGCTCTAGGTCAATTTTAGGGTTTAGACCAATCAAAAAGGGTTCGATAAGGGGTGCGAGATCGGGGTATCTACAATATGGCCATATCATAAGTTTAATACATAGGGATATCAAGAAATATGGGATTCTATCCAGCTAGTGGCTAGACCCTTACACAAATGCTCAAATCATTTACATACTTACATATTTAAGAACTATAAAGAGAGCATTACCTAGTTAAGGCGGGGGGGGGGGGGGTTGTGCTTCCTTTGCTTCCAAGGGAAGGCTTTTTTTGTTGTTGCTTGAGTTTGATGGTAGGATTGCTTGAGAGTTGCTTGAGTTGAGTTGCAAGAGTGATTTTATGGGTTTTTTTGGGTTGTTTTTGGTGTAGGAAAGGTAGTGTTTTGTGGTGGTGCTATGGTGGGAGAGTGTTGGAGGTATAGAGGGCTGAGAATGGGAGAGAGTTGAGAGAGAAAGAGTTGGAGAGAAGATTTGTGAATTGTGTGATGTTGTGGTAAGAATTGGTAAGAAGTGAGGAGTGTTAGGTTTAGGCTAGTTTTAGGAGGAGGGAGGAGAGAATTGGGGGCAAGTTTTCCCCATAGTAGGGGTAGAGGTAGGATCTGGGTAGGAGGTGGAAGAGTGAAGGAGAAGAGTGAAGAAAAAAGGGGAAGAAAATGATGGAGTTTGACAAATGGAGGGGAACACTGAGATGCAGCTCGACAGCATCTGCACGACCGTGCTGCCCAAAGGGGCACGGCCGTGCCAATGGCCAAAAAGGTCAAAATTTTTATTTTCCTTTTTCTTTTTCCAGCCATTAATGGAGTGACACGCGGAACCTCCGGGCTGGACATTACTTGCATTTGTGGGCATCCTTTCTGGCTCCGGATTTCGGCTCCGCAACTGCTCTGTTGTACGCGCTCTGGTGTCCCGGTTGTCCGCGGGCCCAACATGAAAGTTGCTCGGAATATTTTTGTGATCACGCCGGTGTATCTATAATTGATAAAAGAGCAACGAATAGCATAATATAATTTTAAATGCATTAGATTATGGTAAAAGACCTTTTTTAGCAGTGCGGGACCCAGCGAGGGGTCGGCGCATGCGATTTTAGAGAATATGCCTATTTACTCGGTTTTGAGCCCTAATCGCAAATCTGGACTCGGTTTATTCATCAGATGCACCAATAAGGCGCTCGGTAGTCCCGAATAGCCAAATCTGGGGCTTAGGTCAATTATGAGGGTTTAGACCAATTAAATTAGGGTTAAATAGGGGTGCGAGATCGGGGAGTCTACAGAGCCCCTCTTCGAATTCGCTATTAAAGTAAAGAGGATTCGACGATCACTAAGAGACTACCGATCTCGTCTCGGTTTAACGACTGAGCCCGAAGTAGGGCTTCCTACGTATCCCTTGCGGGAATCAAGTCTTCGTAGTTCTACTCAAGCAAATAATCAAGCAAACATATGGTCGAACCTGGATTCCCAAGTTTCCTACGTATCTCTTTTGGTAATCATACCAATCGTAGTTCGGCTAGGGAGTGAAGGTTGAGAAGTAAACTCCTCGGTAGGGCAATGGACTAGAGGAATGGCTGGGGGTGAGATTACGTATCTCTGAGCCGGGGATTGGGATGGAGGAATTTGTATGAGGCAACAGGCTAGAGGAATGGCTTGGTGAGTGAGATAAAATATCTCTAAGCCAGGGGGAGCTTTGAGAATACAAATTCTTTCTGCTGGGGATTAAAAAGAAAACACATGATTTGAAGAAATCGGCGACTGAGCTCCTATTCGAGCTGCCTACGTATCCCTCTCGGGAATCAAGTTGGGGCATAGTTCTGAGGGAGGTCCAACCCTAGCGCTCGAGTGGACCAGGAAAGAAAAGTAAAAAATACTAAGTCGAGGGGGGCTAATTCGGGGGATGACCGAAGAGACCAAGGGGGCACCAAACGTGTCGAGGGGAGAGAATTTTGAGAGGCGTCTCGAGCCTAAAAGGATGTTGAAGGTACCATAACTCTTAGGGGGTTAGTCGGCCTATAAGTCGATTTGATTTGAAACGACTGCTAGGGGGCGTTCGGCCTATCAGTCGAAGGGGTTTGAAGGTGACTTCTAGGGGGTTGTTGGCCTATAAGTCAAAGAGATTTTAGGGGTGACTTCTAGGGGGTTGCCGGCCTATAAGTCGAAATTGATTTGAGGGACTTCTAAGGGGTTGTTGGCCTATCAGTCGAATTGATTTGGGGACTTCTAGGGGGTTGTTGGCCTATCAGTCGAAATTGATTTTGAGGGACTTCTAGAGGGTTGTCGGCCTATCGGTCGAAATTGATTTTGAGGGACTTCTAGGAGGTTGTCAGCCTACAGTCAAATTGGTTTGAAGGGACTGCTAGGGGTTGTTGGCCTATCATTCGAAATTGATTTTGAGGGACTTCTAGGGGTTGTCAGCCTACAAGTCAAATTGGTTTGAAAGACTGCTAGGGGGTTGTTGGCCTATCAGTCGAAATTGATTTTGAGGGACTTCTAGGGGTTGTCGGCCTACAAGTCAAATTGGTTTGAAAGACTGCTAGGGGGTTGTTGGCCTATCAGTTGAAATTGATTTTGAGGGACTTTTAGGGGGTTGTCGGCCTACAAGTCAAATTGGTTTGAAAGACTTCTAGGGGTTGTTGGCCTATCAGTCGAAATTGGATTTGAGGGATTTCTAGGGGGTTGTCATCCTACAAGTCAAATAGGTTTGAAAGACTGCTAGGGGGTTGTTGGCCTATCAGTCGAAATTGGTTTTAAGGGTGAGATTTTTGGGAGGAGTCTCGATCCTAAAGTGATGATTTGTTAGAGGGTCAGATTCGAATAAATCCAAAAATGACCGGAGGGTAACCAATTTTTTAGAGGGTCAGATTCGAATAAATCCAAAAATGGCCGAAGGGTAACCAATTTTTATAGGGTCAGATTTGAATAAATCCAAAAATGACCGAAGGGGTAACCAAATTTTAGAGGGTCGATTTCGAATAAATCCAAAAAAGACCGGAGGGGTAACCAAATTTTTTGAGGGTCTATTTCGAATAAATCCTAAAAAGACCGGAGGGGTAACCAAATTTTTTGAGGGTGAGAACTAATGGCGTCTCGGGCCTAAAATGATTTTTTTTGAAAACGAGGCACTGTTCTTGCCATCGAAGTTTTTGTGAAATCATTTTTTTTGAGAATGAGGCAATGTTCTTGCCATTGAGGTTTTATGAAAACATTTTTTGTGAAAGCGAGGCGTTTTTCTTGCCATTGAGATTTTTGGGAAGACGACTTTAGAGGAAGGCGAGACCTAAAACTTCTCAAGCCTAAAGTTTGTCTAAAGTTTAGAGGGAGGCGAGTTCTAAATTCTCTCAAGCCTAGCAGTTTATTTGCAAGTAAAAAACAGTAGGAAGATAGCATGTATATATTTAAAGGATACACTGCAACTTGCTGTTGGTGATGAGAGGATCATCACATGTCTTTGTGTCTGCGAGAAGCTTGGACCCTTGCCTTGATGTTGTCGTGTGATAAGATTTTTGACTCTGTTGGTGTAAGTCATGGTTGATTTCTCGAGGCTCATCTCAGATACCTTTCTTGCGAGGTATAGCTTAGTAGATTAGGCATGAGTACCTACGCAAAACTTTCACAAGCGTATGGATATATCGTGATATATTCTTGGAAGTGTCATTCATGTGCAATAAGAGGATTATGGCTTAGAGATTTTTTCTTTGGAAAGCTTTGATTATGATGATCCTTTTTAACCGATGATGATTTCTTTTTTTTCTTTTCTCTTTTTTTTAGACACGATGTGCAATGCTCACGCTTCAATCTTTACTTTGAAAAGAAAAATAAAAGATGAGGAAAAGTATGTATGTGCAAAAAGGGAGAATTAGGAAAGAGAGGAAATTGTGTATATTTTCCTTTTGAGATTTTGTACAAGAAATGAGAGTCATGGCGAGGTATATGGTGGGGCGAGAACGGAAGCCTAGCGCAAGCACTCGAAAGGTCAATTCCCAACACCTATTTGGTCAAGTTTTCTCGACGACGTCTCTCGGGATGTAACAATCGGAACAACCCCTGTTTTTTATCGTGTAAGCCCCAGTTTTTCATCATAGAAGCCCCAGCGTGTCTCAATGGCAAATCTTTAGATGTTGGCTATTGAAGCCCCAGTGTTTCAATGCGTGGCTGCCTAGGACTCAACTGTTTAGAAGAGCGGTCCTATTCATTCAATAATCATTTATGTGACTCAAGAGCGGGAATCTTGACCATGGAAGATTGAGGAGACCATTGTGTAACCCAAAGGTTGCATCCAAGATTGATGTTGTTTTGTTGGGGACCAAACTGCCTTGAGGAGTTTTCCCTACCAATCGATGCATATCCATGTGGCCAGATGTAGGACACTTTGATGTGACCTTGGAGCGGGTCTCGAGTTTTCAACTGGTAAAATGTTCTGATGTCCTACTGGTGGAGGACTTAACTCTCGAGAATCTTCACAGAGTCTGTCATTTTAATGTCGAGGTTTCAAAGAAGCCCCAATGTTATCGGGAAGTAAGCCTCACGATCGATGTTTCTTTTTAATGGGGACCAAATTGCTTTGAGGAGTTGTCCCAAACCTGGAATTCTTTTGGATGGACACATATGTGAACCCGAAAAAACCAATGCTCGACCGTTGTGAGTTCGACGCTTTCATTTGAAACAAGCCCCAGTCTGGTGATGTGCAGCCCCAGATTTGTGTTCATTTGATTTTAAGTACCAAAAAGTCTAATTCGTCTACTTCATTACAACCTGTGACACGCAGCCCCAGATTAGGCATGTTCATTCGAGGGTATTTTCTCATTTGATCGCCTTTGTTGACTTTTTGATCTCCTTCGCGGACTTAGTTCTCAACTCAATTAGTCGCAGTCTAAGATTAGTCCGTTTTCATATTTAGCTTTTAATAACTGATTTTAAAGAGATGCGCGATTAAGAAGCACTTGATTATTAGGCGAATTCATTGACTGAAAACTTTTATTTATAAGACAAACGAGAAATTAAAAAGTAGTACAAAATGATGACACGCAAGTTTTATTTGGAAGACAAAAGAAGTGTGAGCACACTTTAAGAACGGGCCCGAAAGCAAAAGGGATTAGAGTTGGGCGGTGTGCCCTATTCACAGCAAAAGAAAACTATCCTATCGGGTCGTTGAAGTTTCATTCGCAAGAAGTGTCACAAATCCTCATGTCGGCAGGATGCGGTCATTGTAGCAAAAAGGGAACACTTTCCTTGGGGGTCGAGGAGCCCCTAGGATACCATCTTCGAACTTGAAGCCTTTAGGGTGGGCTTCGGGATAATTCTTCTGTCGATTAGATTCTGAATGTCATGCTTAAGACTCCAACACGAGTTCGTGTCATGCCCTATGTTCTGGTTATATTCGCAGAATTGATTGGCCTTCCAACTCTTCTGCAAGGGATCGGGCAATGGTTGCCTCTCCAACGGTTTCAGAATTCCTTGACTCATAAGGTTGTGCAAAACTGTAGCCCTAGGTTCCCCTAGCTCATCAAACACTCTAACATTCTGAAAGCGAAGTCCTTGCGGGTCCTTCACCTTGCCTAACTTCTTGGGTGTGCGATCTGTCACTGTTAAAGGCACATGTTCAAATGAGCTTGCATGTTCAGGTACGAATCCTCCTTGATAGTGGAGCTCAGCATCAATAGGCGGGCACATGAGGGTTGTGAGCTTTGTGTCAGCAAGAGGTGCACGCAACTTATCAAGCTTTTGACCGAGGATTTCCATGAATTGGGTTTGCTGCATGTACAAGAGTTCTACCCACTCAAGCTGGCTCTTCCTACAGTCTTCCATAATTTTCTTAACATTCTTAACTTCTCATCCATCCATAACAGTGTGGTAGTTGGCTTAAACTGTGATGCTCTTTCATTAGCCTTTTTAACAACATGGTTGTTGATGAGAGCAATAAGGAATTCAATTTGATTCGTTTTGAGCTCACTCACCACTTATTCATTGAAGGCATCCATACGTTTATCAAACCAATTACGCAACTCTATCGGTACTTGGTAGAGGGATGCATCTTTGTGGCCTGCGGACGTTTCATGTGGTTGAACTGGAGGTGATATGGTGTCCGGGATAATAATTGACTGGGAGTCCTGAAGTCAGATACGGCCTTGACTCTGTGAGAAGAGCGGTACAAAGTCTATTGCTTCTACCCGATGTCCCTGGGAGGTACGTGCAGCGTACTTTGTTTGGGTTCTCGACTGTTCCCCCAACCATTCTTCCAACACCTTTTCAAATTCAATATCGGGCGAGTCCCTAGTCATATTTACAGATTTCTGTCCGCTGTTTGCCATTGCTTATTTAGAAAGACCCGGAGTAGACCTTGATCAAAGGGATGCTGGGAATGGACCTTGAATACTATGCTAGAGAGCGAACGAGATTCTCCGTCTACAAAATTGGTTGAAGGAATGAAAGTTTTAGTTTTTATGGGATGGAATTTTTATGTACGAAAGAATGATTGTTTTAAGAATAAAAGAATGAAAAATGATTTTATTTTGAAAATTGAAAGCAAGCACAACACAAATATCCTAGAAAGCCGGACAAGCACATCGCTTAGTTTTGACACCTTGTCTTTATTAATTCCTAGAACAGTGGATTCCTTCTCGCGAGTATAGGACCAATGTTTTGCACCTGTACCTATGGCCGTCATACGCCTCTAGCAAAGGGCATATACTCTTTCGGGGACCCATCATTCTCGTTACGGCCTAAGTGAGAGTCTTTGACAATTTCGGGTCAATCCTAAACATCCCATTTTGAATATCAAAAAATTTTGAAACTGTTTTTTTTTTTTTTTAATTTTTATTTGGGAATGAAATAGGATTGACCAGAAATTGACTCGGACAAGAATCGGCAAAAAGTCAAGGACGTGTAAGTTTTCAAAAACAGTCTCAGACGCGGCTTTTGAGATAGCTTGTTGGATGAGGGTTTAACCTCTCAACCACGGCAGTGAGACGCGAAATCGAGTTGGGAAAGGCAACCGCGGATATCAATTCAGGGGAACAAGAGGTCCCCATCATCCTCGGGCTCCAAGTCCCCAAGGGTTTGTACGGTAACAGGAGACGGTATAAGTTCACAATTGCAACGTGTGTGAGGTATCTTATTTTTTAGGAAAAAAGAGATTTTGAAGAAAAAGGAAAAGCACCTTTTTTTTATTTGATTTGATTTTATTGACACAAAGAATAAAGAGAAAAGTGAATGTACCTACAAAACAAGAAAACGTTAAGGCACATATATATACGTAAGGAAAAAGGAAAATAATGGCGGAAGCACACTTTTTGAGTCTAGCCCACTTAGAAAAAGTCCCCAGCAGAGTCGCCACTGTGAGCGCCCGCGCGTGAACCTTTTGAAATGGATCCGTACGAATGCGGCTTGAATCCGCTCGGTTTCTCATTGCGGTTTCTCTACCTTGGTTTTTGAAAAAGCAGAGAGTCGCCACCTCATTTTATTTGGGAAAATAGAGATAAAACCCTTTTTTGATTTGAAGTGGGTTCGGGGGCTAAGTTACGAGAAGAGAAGGTGATTAGCAGCACTCCTCTCACCCTTACGGACTCTAGCATGCTTCCGCCTACGCTTCATTTCAATGCCTTATTCGAAAGATTGATTTTATGCCTTATCTTGAAAAGAAAGTATATTTATGTACAATGGTGTCTCCTAATCTAGGAATGTTCATTTAAGTCACGGCCGGGAATCGGCTTGGGTGGATTCCCGATCGGTTTTTGAAAAAGGATTTAAATATGTAAAGAAAAGAAAACATATAAAGGGGGAGGGGAATGAATACATTATGTACAAAATACAACAAATTCCTCGAATGAAAGAATGTCCTCGCCACGAGCCCGGTCGTTGAATTTTGGCATGTTTTTCCGTCCCCGAGCTAATGTACCTGTCCTAAATTAATCCAAATACAAAACTAGAAGTTGGGATTTAATCCCAGAATGTTCGATATCCTTGGTGAGTTTTTATTGATTTTTTTGATGAATTTTAGACTAAACAATTGGCAAAGAAGATATTCACAAAAATCTGCCCAGAAAAGATTAACAGCAAACATGGCACATTGATCACCAATTATACCCATTCTAACTCATGAATTTGACAAAGAAACAAGAACGAAATTTGAAGATAACATCAAAAGTATGAATCTCCCAAAATTTGGAATTTAGGGGATGGGTTTAAGTGACCCAGATGATCTTTGACATTTCAATGTTAGAAACTGGAAGTGAAGTTTGTGAAGGTTGAAGCTTGAAATAAATGAATGAAAAAGTCACTTCCATTGGTCCAAAAAATGTTTCGAAAATATTTACACTTTCTTGAAATTATTGGGAACAAAACTCATGTTTAAACGTAAGCCAAATAACCATGTTTTCACTTATCTTTGAGCACAAGAACGAAGCATGTCACAGGAAGAAACAAGCAGGACAGCACGTCCACAACTCAAAACCAAGCATGAGAACATGAGCTATGTCACGACCCGAAAACCCGTCTCTATTTTATTGATAAATAATTAATTACTTATTTATTTATTTGATTTAAATATTTATGTGCGCATTTTATATCTCATAATATTAAATTGTGCCTAGCATTATTTGGTTGATATTGTGTGAATTGGGTAGAAGGGTGTTATGGGTTTATTTGTACTAGGTAGTGAGGAGGGGGCCTAAGTGTAAGTTTTCAAAATCATTTCTCCTACTCCCTCCCTACTCTTTCCCTTCTCCCTCACTCTTCCTCTCATTTCCCAGCAATCTTTTTCTCTCTCTCTCCATTGGTAAAGGGTAAGCTTTCCTCTTCCTTCTCTCTTCATTTTCTCCTCTTCCTCTCATCTTTTCTTATTTCTCATTTTATGAAATGTGTTTAGATCGTCGATAGGATCGTAGGAAGCTAAAAATATTTGAATTCCGTCATCTTTGAGAAAGTTCAAGTAAGTTGCTTTTCCCCCATTTTTATGCTAAAGTGTTCATTTCATGTTTATATAATGCTTTAGTTGATACATTTGATGTTTGATTGAGTTTGGAATTTATTTGGATTTATTTGTGTTTTGGTTAAAAATGGTGTTTTTGGAATGTGTAGATTAAATCTTGGTTTAAGTTGTTGGATGGTATTGTGTGTGTCTCCCATAAGCTTAGTTGTGGTTTTGGTTCATCATGGAACTTGTTAAAAGAGTTGATTTGAGCATTTTTGTGAAAGTGTGGAGTTTTGGTTGAAATGTTGAAAACCCAGTTGATTTCTGCCCAGCCCGTCGACCGGGCGCCCGCCCTGGTGGAGCCAGGCGCCCGCCCGCCTAGCCTTTTTCCTTGGGCCAACCTTCTGGCGAAATGAGCGCCCGCCCGCCCCCTATCGCGCGCCCGCCCTCTCCCTTTTCCTGGCACTCATTCTTTAGTTGATTTTGGTTTAGGTTATAACTTTAACCCTAGTTTTGGGCTTTGTCCTCTTAGACTTAAATGACCATTTTGGAATACTCTAATAATGAAAATGGTTCCTTTGTGAATATATGTGTTATGGGATTTGATTAATCTTTGTTTCGGAATGTTGAAGCACCTTTATCATGTGTGCTTGATTTATTCATCTTTTTGGTGATTAATTGGAAGGATTCCCTACTTTGGAATCAATGGTTGTTTATTATGCTAGTATTTTTATTACTTAGCCTTTATTTGGAAGTCCAGCTGGTATTTGTGGTTGTGTCGGGCGATGGGAAAGATTATAATGGCACGAGCCAAGTCCATTATAATGTTGACCATTGTTTTGCCCATATTTTCCTCTTTCAGATTGGCCTTGGAATGAGATGAGCTAGCTTCCATTGTGAAGTAGTCTAGCTAACTTTTTGGAGTATGACTTTGTGGCATATCTCCCGTCCTTTGTGACATGTTACTTGGTTATTGTTCCGGTACCGGGGTTTTCTCTTCGGCTTTCATGCTACTATGAAGATGTTGATTGGTTGATTATTGAAGCTGCACAGTGATCCTTTATTTGGGTCTATCGGTTTGGAAACCTTGGCTAATATACTTTGTTAATTGTTTATTTCCACTGCTATCTGTTATCTGATAACTGTTATGTGCTACATGGATTATTATACTGTTTATTGCCTATTGCATATTAGTATGTCATGTAGTTGCATTAGTAACTTATTGAGATTTATCTCACCCCCTTTTCTTTTGTCTTTGTTTTTCTTTACCCCCCCCCCCCAGGTGGAAAGGATTAGACTCGATGATCACAAGACAGGACGTCGAGTGTGGGATATCGCTTTTGGGACGGTTTTTATTCGGTTTGCATTATATAAATGTGTAACCTTGGGATAGTGTCACCAAACAATGACGTCATTAAGAATTGTACATGTTATATTTTGGGGTATAAGCTTGTGGAGCTTATGTTAGTGGTACTTTGTCATTTAAATTTTGATTTACAAAACCTTGTATCACCTTTTGGCATTAAAATGGAATTTTTATCTTCAGTATTTTAGTAATTGTGTGTTAAGTCGACGTCCAGCTCGCGTACTCTGGGCCCGTGGGGTCGGGGTCGCGACAGTTGATATCAGAGCTATGGCTTTGTTCTAAGTATAAGTATAGGTGGATTAGTATGACCTAGGAGGGTAGTTGTGTGTTCGGAGTGAGTAACGGTTGTTGTTTTATGCAGGTAATTGTCACAATGGCTAGAAGGAGAACAGGTGAAAGTTCTAGTGGGGCTCAGAATCAGAATGATCTTCGGGAAAGAACCGTGCGATGTTCCAAGGCATGTTTGAGGCCGCCATGAAGGCAATTCATGACCAAGGACCGAGAGTAGAGCAAGCACCACTACCCCGATATGGTTTGGAGCAATTCTTGAAACTGAAACCGCAGAGTTCGATGGTGAGCCGGATGTGAAGAAGGCCGAACTATGGGTTGAGTCTATAGAGAAAATATATGATATGTTTGGGTGCACGGACGAGGATATGGTCCGGTTTGCGGCTTATAATTCGTGGGTGCCGCCGAGCATTGGTGGAAGGGGGTTAAAGCGAGTTGGGATGATACTTATACAGTGTATGCATGGGAATTGTTTGTGCGGAAGTTCAAAGAGCATTTTATTCCCGTAGTGGACCAGAACCGAAAGGAGATCGAGCTTCTCAACTTGGAGCAAGGTTTGTTGTCTATAGCTCAGTACTCGGCTAAGTTCACAGAATTAGCCCGGTACTGTGACTATCTTGTGAGGACTGAGGAGCAGAAAGCCATGAGGTTCATCCGCGGTTTGAAGACATCCATCCGTACTCAGCTTATAGCCCAGAGGATTGTGATATTCCAGGATGCGGTAGACCGTGCATACTTAATCGAGCAAGACATTGGGGAACATAAGAGGAAAACTGAGGCATCGAATACGGGTAAACAAGGAAGCCATGCTAAATCTCAACCACAAACACCGTTCAGATAACCGAGGTAATTCGGGAGCACCATCTCAGTTTAAGGACAACCCGCACCAAGGAATCAGGGTACTACTCCGGGGAACAGAATAGGAAGCCTTGTACCTATTGTCAGAGGGAAGTCCATACGGAGGATAGGTGTTGGAAGAAACAGGGTAGATGTACCAATTGTGGTCAAAATGGAGCAATTTACGAGAGATTGCCCGAGGAGTAGAGGACAACCATCCGGGTCAGGAGTTGGTACTACTCAGGGTCAGAAAAGAGATGCTGTGGGAAAGCCCAAGGTCCAAGGAAGGGTATTTGCCATGAATCAACAACAAGCTACCGATGATCCATCCGTTATTGGAGGTATTGTTTCTGTGTCTAATGTGAGCGCACGTGCATTAGTAGATCCAGGATCATCGCATTCTTACATATCTGTGCAATTTGCTTCTATGCTAAATGCTGCATTTGAGTCTTTACCTTATGTGCTAGAGGTGTCGACCCCTATAGGAGAATGCTTGATATCTGATAGAGTATTTCGTGCTTGTGATGTGGTTATTTGTGGTCGTGTCTTATGTGCGGACTTGGTAGTCCTTCCAATTCAAGACTTTGATGTTATTTTGGGTATGGATTGGTTGAGCAAGTTTCATGCTTCTGTTGATTGTCGTAAGAAAGTTGTTACTTTTTCTATTCCCGACGTGCCTAAGTTTATTTTTGAGGCTAGTCTTTTGAGTAGAAAAGTTCGTTTAATTTCTTATGTGAAAGCGAGAAAATTACTGCATCGTGGTTGTGAGGGTTACTTGGCTAGTGTGTTAGACACCAAGAAGGAATCCCCTGGTTTGGAAAGTGTTCGGGTGGTACGAGAATTTCCGGATGTTTTCTCTTCCGAATATAATATGCCTCCCGATCGTGAGATAGAGTTTTGTATAGATCTTTTACCGGGTACATCTCCGATTTCGAAAGCACCATATAGAATGGCTCCAGCAGAGTTGAAGGAACTAAAGGTTCAGTTGCAAGATTTGCTTGATCGAGGGTTTATCTGCCCTAGTGTTTCCCCGTGGGGAGCACCGGTTTTGTTTGTGAGAAAGAAAGATGGTTCGTTGCGATTGTATATTGATTACCGGAAGTTGAATCAGGTGACAGTGAAGAATAAATACCCCCTACCGCATATTGATGATTTGTTCGATCAACTTCAAGGCTCAGTTGTGTTTTCTAAACTTGATTTGAGGAGTGGGTACCATTAACTAAAGATTCGATCGGATGATGTTCAGAAGACTGCTTTTCGCACCCGGTACGGTCATTATGAATTCTTGGTTATGCCGTTTGGGTTGACTAATGCACCCGCCGTATTTATGGACTTGATGAACTGAATTTTCCATCCTTACCTTGACTCGTTCGTAGTGGTTTTCATAGATGATATTCTTGTCTATTCAAAATCTCGAGAGGAGCATGAGCAACATTTGAGAATAGTTTTATCCGTCCTTGCGAAGGAGCAACTATTTGCGAAGGTTAGTAAGTGTGAATTTTGGCTTGAGAAAGTCTCATTCCTGGGGCTTGTCATTTCTAAAGATGGGATTTCTGTGGACCCTTCGAAAATAGAGGCCATTGTGGATTGGAAGCGACCTGAAACCGTGACTGAGATTAGAAGCTTTTTGGGGTTAGCCGGGTATTACCGGAGGTTCATAGAAGGATTTTCGCGGATTGCTACACCGATGACTCATTTGACCCGAAAGAATGTTCCGTTTGTGTGGACTGAAAAATGTAACAACAGTTTTGAGGAGTTGAAGAAGATATTGACCACCGAACCGATTCTTGCGTTACCGAATGGGAACGACGACTTAGTAATTTACAGTGACGCTTCGAAAGAAGGTTTGAGTTGTGTCTTGATGCAGAATGGGAAGGTTATCGCGTATGCTTCGAGGAAGTTGAGCCCGAGTGAGCAGAATTACCCGACGCACGATATGGAATTGGCGGCTATCATATTTGCTCTTCAGAAGTGGAAACACTACCTTTACGGGGCGAAGTTTGAAATTTTCACGGATCATAAGAGTTTGCAATACCTTTTCTCTCAAAAGGAGCTTAATAACCGACAGCGTCGATGGATGGAACTTTTGAAAGATTATGATTGTAAGATATCCTATCATCCCGGGAAAGCGAATGTAGTAGCCGATGCGATTAGTAGAAAATCTTATGTGGCTTCGATGATGGTTCGGGAATGGAAAATGCTTGAGGATGTTCGAGATTGGTGTCCTCGCGAATCGAGACATGGGACGATTTTGTGAATATTAGGGTATCTCCGACCCTAATTCAAAGATAAAGGATACTCAGAAAGAAGATCCGGAGTGGTAAAAATAATGGGAAAAATGAAATTTCGAGGATTTTACTATTGGTTCGAATGGGGTGTTGACTTTCCGTGGTCGTTTGTGCGTACCCGATGTTGATGGAATAAAGAGGCAAGTTTTAGACGAGGGTCACAAATTGAGATACACTATTCATCCGGGTAGCACGAAGATGTTCCAAGATCTGAGGCAACAATTTTGGTGGAACAATATGAAGAGGGAAATAGCTGAGTATGTATCGAGGTGTTTAACTTGTCAACAAGTCAAAGCCGAGCATCAGAGACCCGCGGGACTACTTCAACCGTTAGAGTTCTAGAATGGAAGTGGGAACATATGACAATGGATTTTGTTACGGGACTACCTCGTACCCGTAGGGGATATGATAGCGTGTGGGTAATTGTGGACAGACTGACCAAGACCGCTCATTTCTTACCGATGGATATTCGATACTCGATAGAGAAACTCGCGACCCTTTATGTAAATGAGATTGTGAGATTGCATGGGATCCCGGTTAGCATTGTGTTTGATCGTGACCCGAGGTTTACTTCCAGATTTTGGAAAGCGTTACAAGTGGCTTTGGGTACAGATTTGCGATTCAGCACAGCTTTTCACCCTCAGACTGACGGTCAATCCAAGAGGACCATCCAGATTTTAGAGGATATGCTTCGAGCGTGTTCGATAAACTTCTCTGATTCTTGGGATAGACATCTACCGTTAGTGGAATTCTCTTACAACAACAGTTATCAGGCTAGTATCGAGATGGCACCTTACGAGGCTTTGTATGGGAGGAAGTGTAGATCGCCTATTTATTGGATGAGATTGGGGAAGCAAAGATTTGGGGTATCGATTTGGTTCAGGATTCAGTTGAGAAAGTTAAAATTATTCGAGATCGATTGAAGACAGCCAGAGTCGACATAAGAGCTATGCGGACCACCGAAGGCAAGATTTAAATTTTCAGACCAGAGATTTCGTATTTTTGAAGGTATCCCCGAAGGTGGGTATTCGTAGGTTCGGAAAGAAGGGTAAACTGGCTCCGAGATTTATTGGGCCGTTTGAGATTTTAGATAAAGTGGGACTTCTGGCGTATCGACTTGCATTGCCATCTTCTCTGGATCGTTTGTACAACATTTTCCACGTTTCTATGCTTCGTAAGTATTTGCATGACCCATCTCACGTGTTACCGAGGATACCCGAGGATATCGAGCCCGACATATCTTATGAGGAGCGGCCGGTTCGGATTCTAGATACTAAAGTCCAAGAGTTGAGGAATAAGGGCATATCGTTGGTTAGAGTTATTTGGAGGAATCACAATGTTGAGGAATCGACTTGGGTGCTTCGAGAGGAGATGGGGCGTAAATATCCGTGGCTTTTTAGTTCGGGTAAGTCTCGTTAAAAATTCGGGTCGAATTTTCTTTAAGGGGGAGTGAATGTAACGACCCGAAAACCCGTCTATATTTATTGATAAATAATTAATTACTTATTTATTTATTTGATTTAAATATTTATGTGGCGCATTTTATATCTCATAATATTAAATTGTGCCTAGCATTATTTGGTTGATATTGTGTTAATTGGGTAGAAGAGCGTTATGGGTTTATTTGTACTAGGTAGTGAGGAGGGGGCCTAAGTGTAAGTTTTCAAAATCATTTCTCCTACTCCCTCCCTACTCTTTCCCTTCTCCCTCACTCTTCCTCTCATTCCCAGCAATCTTTTCTCTCTCACACCATTGGTAAAGGGTAAGCTTCCTCTTCCTTCTCTCTTCATTTTCTTCCTCTTCCTCTCATCTTTTCTTATTTCTCATTTCATGAAATGTGTTTAGATCGTCGATAGGATCGTAGGAAGCTAAAAATATTTGAATTCCGTCATCTTTGAGAAAGTTCAAGTAAGTTGCTTTTCCCCCATTTTTATGCTAAAGTGTTCATTTCATGTTTATATAATGCTTTAGTTGATATATTTGATGTTTGATTGAGTTTGGAATTTATTTGTGTTTTGGTTAAAAATGGTGTTTTTGGGAATGTGGAGGTTAAATCTTGGTTTAAGTTGGTGGATGATATTGTGTGTGTCTCCCATAAGCTTAGTTGTGGTTTGGTTCATCATGGAACTTGTTGAAAGAGTTGATTTTGAGCATTTTTGTGAAAGTGTGGAGTTTTGGTCAAAATGTTGAAAACCCAGCTGATTTCTGCCCAGCCCGTCGACCGGGCTCCCGCCCTGGTGGAGCCAGGCGCCCGCCCGCCTAGCCTTTTTCCTTGGGCCAACCTTCTGGCGAAATGAGCGACCGCCCGCCCCCTAGCGCACGCCCGCCCGCTCCCTTTTCCTGGCACTCATTCTTTAGTTGATTTTGGTTTTGGTTATAACTTTAACCCTAGTTTTGGGCTTTGTCCTCTTAGACTTAAATGGCCATTTTGGAATACTCTAATAATGAAATGGTTCCTTTGTGAATATATGTGTTATGGGATTTGATTAATCTTTGTTTCGGAATGTTGAAGCACCTTTATGATGTGTGTTTGATTTATTCATCTTTTTGGTGATTAATTGGAAGGATTCCCTACTTTGGAATCAATGGTTGTTTATTGTGCTAGTATTTTTATTACTTAGCCTTTATTTGGAAGTCCAGCTGGTATTTGTGGTTGTGTCGGGCGATGGGAAAGATTATAATGGCACGACCCAAGTCCATTATAATGTTGACATTGTTTTGCCCATATTTTCCTCTTCCAGATTGGCCTTGAATGAGATGAACTAGCTTCCATTGTGAAGTAGTCTAGCTAACTTTTTGGAGTATGACTTTGTGGCATATCTCCCGTCCTTTGTGACATGTTACTTGGTTATTGTTTCGGTACCGGGGTTTTCTCTTCGGCTTTCATGCTACTATGAAGATGTTGATTGGTTGATTATTGAAGCTGCTCAGTGATCCTTTATTTGGGTCTATCGGTTTGGAAACCTTGGCTAATATCCTTTGTTAATTGTTTATTTCCGCTGCTATCTGTTATCTGATAACTGTTATGTGCTACATAGATTATTATACTGTTTATTGCCTATTGCATATTAGTATGTCATGTAGTTGCATTAGTAACTTATTGAGATTTATCTCACCCCCTTTTCTTTTGTCTTTGTTTTTCCTTACCCCCCCCCCCCAGGTGGAAAGGATTAGACTCGCTGATCACGAGACAGGACGTCGAGTGTGGATATCGCTTTTGGGAAGGTTGTTATTCAGTTTGCATTATATAAATGTGTAACCTTGGTATAGTGTCACTAAACAATGACGTCATTAAGAATTGTATATGTTATATTTTGGGGTATAAGCTTGTGGAGCTTATGTTAGTGGTACTTTGTCATTTAAATTTTGATTTACAAAACCTTGTATCACCTTTTGGCATTAAAATGGAATTTTTATCTTCAGTATTTTAGTAATTGTGTGTTAAGTCGACGTCCAGCTCGCGTACTACGGGCCGGCGGGGTCGGGGTCGCGACAAGCTACACATTGAATATGGACATGAAATTTGACGAGCATAAACTTAAACATGTAAGGAAAAACTTTCATGTTCCGACCCAAGCCTAAAAACCAATTTAAGATGAAGCTTTTAAAGCATGAATATACATGAGGAAAAGGAAAGGGGACAGATTCTCAACATTCCAAGACAAGGAGCAAATTTGTACATGAATAACATGAACATGATGGAAAGCTTGGCCATGAAATGAACATATAAACATCACATGAACATGAACATGATGTAAATCAGATTCACACATCAAACTCATCGTTTATATGGCCATATCATAAGTTTAATACATAGGGATCTCAAGTAATATGGGAGTCTAGCCAACTAGTGGCTAGACCTTTACACAAATGCTCAAATCATTTACATACTTACATATTTAAGAACTATAAAGAGAGCATTACCTAGTTAAGGAGGGGGGGTTTGTGCTTCCTTTGCTTCCAAGGGAAGGCTTTTTTTGTTGTTGTTTGAGTTTGATGGTAGGATTGCTTGAGAGTTGCTTGAGTTGAGTTGCAAGAGTGTTTTTGTGGGTTGTTTTGGGTTGTTTTTGATGTAGGAAAGGTAGTTTTTTATGGTGGTGCTATGGTGGGAGAGTGGTGGAGGTTGTTTGCGCACGAGGTTTTGCTTCGAGGCACGTTTTCATCCTTCGATTTACCTTCTTGTTGATTTGAGAGTCGCCACCATGTTATTGTCGGAACACGGACCGAGATGTCTGGATTCGGGGGTTAAGTTATGAATTGGGAAGGTCAAGGATCACCTAATTCACCTAATCTAGGATTGGTTTTGCTAAGAAATCATCATCATCGTTTCAAAATCATGCATTCATGTACCAAAAGAGAAAAACAAACAAATAAATAATTGCTTATTTATTTGGGATGTCAGATCATGTGCTTCGAGACCATCTCCATGGATTGGAGAGGCTCTAGGATGATCCTTTGATGGTATCACACTACTTCAAAGCAAAGAAGGAGATGAGAAGATAGAAAGCAAGGATTTTACCTAAGCGTTTTCTTCAAGAATCCTATGGATGGCCTTGACTAAAGGCCTTGATCTTCCGAATTTCGTGGGTATGGGAGAGAGACTGATTATGAGAGCTTTTTGGTGGTTTAACGGCCTTGGGGCTGTCTAGAAATTCTCCTCTTCTTCTTAGAGTGAAAGAAACCCTTTATTTATAGGTTTTTGGTGACCTAGGGTTTAAGTTGGAGAGTTGTTTATGGTTGGGAATCAAAGACTTAATTCTCAAGGGGTTATTTTTGGACTCTAGGATCGGCCATGGGATTTTCCCCGGATTGCATGAGTGTTTGCCAAGAAAAGGGTTAAGATCAACAAGGAAACTGACCAAAACCCGACTGTCGAGGGGGATACCTCGTACGAGACATCAATGTCTCGTACGAGGCATCTAAGTGCTGGAATCACTTATTTGCCCTCTGCGATAGTTTATGTTCAGTTTTGGCCCCTAACTAACAGAGTCAGTCAGAAAACTTAACGAAACATGTCCAACTTAACAAGTTTTGACCCAAATCAAAGGCGAGACACAGAAGTAGTGTGATTATAAATGAACGTCCGAAATGAGGTGTCTACAGAGCCCCTCGGCGACGATACTTATGGATGAAGTACCGTCGTCGATAGAAAAGACGCCATTTTGAACTAGGGGTATGGTCGTACTAAAGAGCTGCCTACGTATTCCTCGGAAGGAAATCAGACCAAACGTAGTTCGACTCTGAAAATACGAAAAAACTGAGGTTTAAGGTATTTTGAAAACAATACTTGCGATAAGTAAAGCTTAGAGTTTGGAGAGTACCCATACTGAGGAATCAATCTCTTTGATCCAATTCTGAATATGATCCTTTTTCTTGATGACGAACCGTCGCCAGTTGCAATCCATACTAAGGAATCAATCTCTTTGACCCAATTCTGAACATGCCCTGTTGTTGATGACGAACCGCCTTCGATTTTAGAGACGCCAGTTACCCGGACCTTGGTTCTCCTTCCAACGAGTTTGTCCCTTACGTTGGAAAATGTGAATCCTATGCCATTAATTTACGTCTTGATGACAATTATGGGACTCTAGGTTTGGAGACGCCAATTACTCGGACCTCGCTTCTCCTTCTGACGCGACTGCCTTTCCGCCAGAAAAGTGAATCCTATGCCATTAACTTACGTCTTGATGACAATTATGAGACTCTAAATGGTGGTATCCTGTGTTGTTAACTTACGTCTTGACAACAGTCGTGGGATACCTGGTTTTGGAGATGCCAATTACTCGGACCTTGCTTCTCCTTCTGACGCAACTGCCTTTCCGCTAGAAAAGTGAATCTTATGCCATTAACTTACGTCTTGATGACAATTATGGGACTCTAAATGGTGGGATCTTGTGTTGTTAACTTACGTCTTGACAACAGTCATGGGATACCCGGTCGTAAATCCTGTTCCATTAACTTACGTCTTGATGACAGTCGTGGGATTTAAAGTTTGCTGATGCAGATTTTGTTGCTCACCTATGATCTTGGATACGCGGTGAGGATAAATTCGTACTGAGAAACAACTTTGCTTGTTCCAATTCTGAAAAATATCCATTTATTGATGACTCAATGTTCCATCTTGAACCGGGTTCATATTCGACCTCTGGTCTAAAGCAGGGCTTTTTCTAACTTTTCTGTTAAAAGAAGGGCTTTTCTGAATTTCCCAAGAAAACATGGTTTCTGAGATTTTTCTGGGGATACCTCGTACGAGGGAACGATGTCTCGTACGAGACTTCTCTGTTTTTGCGCAGAACGAGGCATATTAGGTGCTGAAAGTGATTTTCAAATCACTTTTCCTATTTCATTCTCGGGAGCTTTCGACCCTAGGCGATTTTCTCACTCAAAAATATTTGTTTTCACCAAGTTCTAGTGATCCCTAACCTTTTCAAATGGCCGTGTGCATCGTTCCCACAAAGAGCACCTCTTTGGTAGCATATGAAGGGTAAAGTGTGGGCGACGGATGAGTTGTGCCCGTTCCCGGAGGACCACGCTTCTCACGCCGTTCGGACTAGGCGGGTAAGGATCTCTTCCTCTAATTGAGTTTCCATGTCAATTTCGTTGCTACATGTCTCAATTTAGTGTTCTAGCAATTCGACTTTCGCCAATTTTTGCCTAGAATTATCGCTGCTAGGGTTTATCATGCATGGTTGATCTTTCGATAGTATTTCACCCTTGTTGATGCTGAAAATCATTGTAGTATGGTAGTACATGATTTTGACTGTCGCTTTAGGCAATTCCGTGACTTTTCGGGTAAAATGCTTGAATGAGGATTTTACCAATTTTCTGACATCTGTCTCTTTTGCCTCTGTTGTTTGCAGTCATTCAGGGTGATCAATAACTGTAGGGGCAGCGTACGAGCGGTCACTGAGAGGTGGGCAACTCTCAATGGCGAGATGAAGGAAGAGATCGAGAATCTCAGATTGAAACCCTTTTTTGACGGCCTTGTCAGTGAGAGGAGGAATGTACACTTACTCCAAGCTATCCGGGAGCGTTGGTGGGATAGTACTCACACCATGCATATGCGGTGGGGGGAGGTTACCATGACTCCTACTGACTTTCATGCCATTACCGGACTTGCCATCGTCGGTGAGCCACTCGAGGTAGATGCGTACTTTACTCCTAGCAGGGATGATATGATGCATTTTTTGGGATTCTCTCTACGTACCCTAGGCAAGGGTGTCCCTCTAAAGGCCTTGAGGGAGAGGGTGGATACTTATGTCACCCTTAATGCTGGTCAGATGCATCTCACCGATACTCGCATTGCAGCTGTTCGTGGCTTTCTGTGGAGGGCCTTTTCTGAGACGCTATTTGCCAATCATGCGTCGACTGCTTTATTCACTCTTCTGAGTGTGTTGAGAGATATGCAGCATTGTATTGATGCTAGCTGGGGTTCTGTTGGCTTGGCCCACTGCTATGTGGCTATGGATGAGAGTTTTGCGGATAGGGTAAACGCTGGCTTGGGGGCGGCTACAGTCATGCCTGGGAGGTATAATATTCATCTTCTTCTGTATTTCCTCCTTTGTTTCAGCTCAAGTTTATTTTGATAGCATTTTCATCTTAGCTACTGTGTATTGACCTCTTTTATGTTTCTCCTATTTTCCTGGCCTGGGGATACGCCATGTTTGGTCTCTTCACTTTCAACCTTAGAGACAAAAATGTCATGTTCCCAGATACTCTGAGATGGCACCGGGATAATAAGGATACCCATGATGAGTAGGACCAAGGGGGATGACATGACGGTGGGAGCGCATGAGGCTGTATTTTGACAGGTGGGAGGCCGTCCCTGAGTCCGCTGTCGCCTTCTTTCCTTGGCGGGGTTTGGGAATTGATCACCTACGGGTTTGCTGGTATGAGGCTAACTGATGATTAGCTTGGCGGAGGATGCTTTTACTTAGGAGAGAGAGTCTTCTCGCCAGCAGGGTAGTGGCAGACTCGATGGTTGTTGTCCCTTTGACCGCCGGCTCATATGCTTAATTTCTATGCCATCGCGGAGGAGGAGAGAGGGGACCTAATTATTGGTCAGGATGCCTTTGACCATATTTCCTTAGAGGCTGATTACCAGGATTTCCTTGCTCGTCTTATGCCCCGATTGATTATAGAGGGTGATCAGCTCAGGCCAGGAGTTATCCACGTCCCTTTCCGTCCACAGCTTGGACCAGCTTCCTTTACCTACAGCGTGGCTGAGAGGATAGATAGTACCGAGGATCTTCCCGCACAATACGACATGCCTGAGGAACTCGTGCCTCCTGCTGATGCGACCATGGTATGATTTATGACCCTTCTTCTGTCATTTCTGTCATCTTACCATTTCATCTTTTTGTTTATCATTTATCTGAAGATTTTGATATCTCCATTTGTTTCTTCTCAACATGTCCCATCTGCTGAGTATAGAGAGGTTGCGGGACGGCTCGCCCAGTTTATGGCCTATGCCAAAGGATGAAAAGAGAGACAACGGGGCTGCTTGGACGGTTGGCTCAGCAGACGGCGGAGCTAGCTTCTTGCGGGAAGAGGCCTCGGACTGACGGATGATAGTGTGGCAGTGGCGACACGCCCTAGATAGGATTCCCCCATTCTCCCCTTTTTGTTGATGATGTATTTGTTGCCTCAGCGTAGGCGAAGAGAATTATTTCTTTGGCTTGTACCTATGCAACAGTTATTTCCTAACTCTAGCACACAATACATTAGTTAATTTTTGTTTTATTTCTGACTGTGCAAATGTATTGCTCGTATCCGGTTGGTCAACCGAGGGGTAATTTTATGAGATGGATTCGCGTTGGGCCATTTATATGTGATGTATGAATTGTTTCGGGTGAATTTCTGAGGTGATTGAGACAT